>JAVXUP010002362.1:0-139087 GCA_033070095.1 Escallonia herrerae | reverse complement strand
GGGAGCAAGTCTGCTCGGCGGTGATGGAGGTGGCATCAGCCTGGGCTCTAACGAATCTGACACAAACACCATCTGCACCAAGTCCATCCCCAATTAGTATGGCACCGATTTTTTTCTCGAAAGAGCTGCCATGGTGGTGACCTTGATGGGGCGGGGGCGCGCTAGCGGCGCTGCTTGCCTTGGCTTCCTGAGAAAGAGAGGGGTAAATTAACTTGTTTATCAGAGGTATTACCGTTCATTTCTTACTTCTGTTAATTCTTTAAAAATAAAAATAAAAAAAAAGTGTAGTTTAGTGTAATAAAAATACTTAGGGGGAGCCGTGTAGTTTAAGGCCAACCTTAGGAGTGTCGTGTGTAATTTACCCTTTAAAATAATTATGAAAAAGTCACTATTTTGTAATATTAATTAAGGGAGCTGATCCGTTGAGAGCGCTAGCAAATAGGAGATCTTGCTAGCGCGATCTGGCCGTCCATCCCAAGGGATGGACGGCCCAGATCCTTTATTTTTGCGGCGCTGTCAGTCGTCCGCTACATAGTGTAGCGGACGGACCTTTTTACCATCTTGCCCCTGCTCCCCCCGTCCGCTACACTGTGTAGCGGACCACTTTCTTGGCCCCACATTGACAGCCAAAAAATGGTCTACTACACTGTCTAGCGAACGACTGTTTCCGTCAAATCAGTTGTCACATCAGTCCTGTCGATGCACGACTATTATTTTGTCCTCCCACCGTCCGCTAGACAGTGTAGCGGACCGTTTTGCTTTTCATTACTTCGAAACCCTTATTCATTCCTTCTAAACTGCTATTCATTCCTTCTTCTCACAATTCTTCTAGCGGCGTTGGCAAGTAGATCGGCACAATTTCTTCTCAAGAAATCCTTTAATCGCGAATCAATCACGTAAGTTCACAAATCAATCATTTATTTGTTCATAATCTAGAGTTGTTATTGCGGCTTATGCATGATTTTGAATGTGTGCGCAGTGCATTGTGCTAACGTTTGTCAATATATATATATATATATATATATATATATATATATATATATATATATATATGTCAACGCTAGCATGTGATCAATAACTCACATAAGTTCACATGCTGTGTATATGCAATGTACATAGATACAAACAAACACCAAATGAGATTTTACAAGTGAAATCACATGAACAAATAATACACTATACACATATATATATATATATATATATATATATATATATATATATATATATATATATATATATATATATATTATATGTGTATTGCGTATTATTTGTTCATGTGATTTCACTTGTAAAATCTCATTCCGTGTCTGTTTGTATCTATGTACATTGCATATACACAGCATGTGAACTTATGTGAGTATTATCTGATCACATGCTAGCGTTGACTGTGCTAGCGTTGTATGTTTGAGAATGTTTACGCTTCCAACCTTGCCATTTTTCCATAATTTCAGTTGCCAAAAATGGATTTCAACCCTGGACCAGAAGATCCGTCCGTATTATACGACCAAGCAAACCATATCAGTACGCTCATATGGGATGGTGGAGTAAGATACTTATTTTATCAACTTTGTTATTCTTGGGAACGTTGTATATCGTTTATTTTGCTTAAATTGTATTTATTAATTCGTAGGAAAGAGCACTTCTCAACACGGTAGAAGTATCCGATAATTTTAAAGCATGGAAATTGAACAGAACCCAGAAAAGATTACTGCGTGGGATTGGGTTTGGGATTTTCACGCATGGGCAGATCTTTCAACAACTTGACCGGCACTTAATAGGTGCCCTTGTTGAAAGGTGGAGAAGTGAAACGAATACGTTTCACTTCCCTCTCGGAGAGCTGACAATTACCCTAGAAGATGTAGGGTTCATCTTAGGGTTACCGGTGACGGGGCGGCCGGTAATAGCTCCTCCGTCGGAAGCAACGAATAAGAGGACCGCTAGGGACTTCTTTACTTCGATACCCCAGGATCAATTTAGCACTGGTGGTATCAAGTTGAAGTGGTTGGTAGATACCTACAAGGTTCTGCCGGATAACTACACGGATCAGATGCTTGTGCTGTACACACAAGCTTTCCTCTTGTGGGTGATGGGGGCAATTCTGTTCCCAACAACGTCGAAGAATACCGTCAGCGTCAAATATTTACCGTTGTTGGGTAACCTGCTGGAGGTTGGGGATTATGCCTGGGGAGCCGCAACTCTTGCGTACCTGTACCGAGCATTGCACAAGGCAACGAGGCCCGACTCCAAAGCGATATGTGCATGTCTCTCGCTATTGCAGGTCTTGATTACGTGCTCGTTTCTTTTTTTTTGTTGAATCGACAATAAAATTTGACGATACTTTATTTAATTTGTCTTTGCTCTCAGGTGTGGTCTTATGAACACCTTGCTACCGGCGCACCCAGGCGTAGGGACGGAACCGATAATGTGTGGCCTCGGTTGTGCGCCTGGGAGTACAGCCGGAAGGACAGCCACTACCCAGGAGAGACGATCCCCATCACAACATTACGTACTATCGGGGGGAGCTCGACTCGTTATCTCCTGGCCAGATGCGATGGGCACCGTACAAACATTTGGCGCGACGGGTGGGAGAGTCGTTCGTCTTCACGCTCTCCGGGTTGCAACGCACACCCCTGATCCACTTCGAGGTCGCAGAGTGGCAGCTGCCAGATCGCGCTATGCGCCATTTTGAGTGCCTGCAGGGGTTGCCAGCCGGCGCGCGGATATGAGGCTTAACAGGAACCCACCGGGTGTCGAACGGTTTGGCAAGGCAAATGCGCACGACTTGTGCGCACGAGAAATTGAGGTTTGGAATTCCTGGCAGGACACGCTGGCGGCCATTGTGTCGGAGCCTGACCCCGTGATCAGCATCGAACAGTACAATGGGTGGTACTACCGCATCACCCGGAGGAGAGTAGCTCCAGTAAGGTTTGAACGCGGGGAGAAGTACCACCCTAGGGGTCAGATCGATGAGCACATGGCATACAATCTGGTAAGTTGGCCAACCAGTGCCTTTAATTGAACTTGATGATTCTAACTGTGTATGAAGTTACTTATTTATTATCTCTCTGGATGTAGGTTAATGCCTCGTTCGCCTTCTTCCAGAAGTTGAGCGAGCGGAAGGATTTGGTGGATGCAATGGGCGAGGAGCTTCGCCAACAGGCTGAAGCGTTGGCGTATGGCTGCGGGAATTTTTTGCGCCAAGCATCGGGCCAGCCTTCCGGCGTCAGCCCGGGAATGGGTTATCCGGGGTGGCAGCCCCCATATGTGAGCGAGGGATACACCGATCCCTCAGGACAGACTTCGGGAGTGAGCCAGGGATATGGTGGTCCCTCTGTACCGGGAATGGGTGGTGATTGGGGACTACCAAGCACCATGGGCCAGGCTCAAGCGCCGTGGGAAGACTACAGTGCGCCCTCCTTCTCTTTGCTATTGGACTCGGAACCCCAACCCCTCTCTCAGAGTCAAGTCACGCAAGACTGGGGTTTCGGACACATCAGTCTGTCGGAGACACTGCCCATTGTCCCGTGGGCAGGACCATCTATTGCCGAAGGAGGGCAATATCCCTCGGTCGACCCCCCCGAAGGAGTGCAATATCTCCCCGTCGACCCCCGAGGGCAATATCGCAAAGGGCATCCAGTGAAGCCCCTAAAGCCGCATAAATGCCAAATAATCAGAGAGCGTTATTTTAGCGGCTTCCCCCGGGACAAAGCGTTGTATAGTGTGAATCATCTGGAGGGCATGGATTACACTTGTGAGTGGGGAGAAATGGCCTCCCTGGCTCCGGGGAGTTGGTTAGACAACGGTGTCATCTCCACATACGTGGAGATTCTGAAGGAAAGGGGTCGGGAGCGGCTGAACGGGTATCCGGCCGTTTTTTTTGTGGATGCCTTTTTTCATAGCCTCCTAGTGTCTGAATGGCAGGAGTGGGTCGAGCAAAGGCGGAAGAAAAAGTTGAGCCAGTGGAGACCGTCCGCTAACCTACGAGCGTATCTTACTAGGGATAGTCCAGTGAGCGCAAGTGTTGCCGACGTGTTTCTAATCCCATTTTTAGGGAAAAGCCACTGGTACTTGGTTTGCTATGAACCGGAAGAGAAAGTCGTATCGGTGATCGACAGTCTCCACGACGATACCACCCACATGCCTGTGCTGCAGATGTACAAAGCCCAGTTGGACTCAATGGTAATATTACGATTGTTGTTTAACAGTTATTGTAACTTGGCATAAATGTTAACTCGTGTCTTACGTCGTTTTGTGTTTCTCGCAGAATATATTTTGTGCAATGGTCAATGGTATCCGTGGTAACCCTGTACCGGCGCGGCCAAAGCTCGATTTGCGACTGAAGAAGAGGAGGCCCAAGCAACGTAACACTTCGGACTGCGGCGTCTTCCTTTGCATGTACATGGATTACATTTGTCGGTCTGAGAGCCTCAAGGCGGCCGTTTGGAGCCAAGCAGAAGTAGACACCTTTAGATATAGAATAGCTTGGCAAATTATGAAAGGCCGGCCTAGAGCGGTTAGGTTTATTGTAAATCCAGCTAATAACGAGAACTCCCCCCGACATGATTCCCCCAGTTGACATTGTACCATTACAATGTCAACTTTTTTTAATAAACCATGATTATTTAGAAAGCTCTCATTGATTTGTGTTGAAGATTATTGATTGATTGATTTGTCTGACTTGCGTTGAATATGATTTTGATTGATATGAATTGGTTTTTTGGCTCTCATTGAGAATGATTGAAAGGTAGATTGAGAATGATTGAAAGGTGGAAAACAAAATGTGTAGCGGACAATAGGGAAGTGCAAAAATTTTCGAGGTTAGTCGTCTGCCATACAATGTAGCAGACAGTGGGGGCAACATAGGTGCAAAAAATTTTCAAGTGTTGGATTTCAGAGTTTCTACTGCGTCGTTCGCTACACAATGTGGCGGACACTCGGGGAAGTGAAAAAAATTTCTAAGTGTTAGGGTTGAGAGTTTTTGTTGGGCCGTCCGCTACACAATGTGGCGGACGCTGGGGGAAGTGAAAAAATTTTCTAAGTGTTGGGTTAAGAGTTTCTGCTGCGCTGTCCGCTACATAATGTGGCGGACACTCGGGGAAGTGAAAAAAAATTTTAAGTGTTGGGGTTAAGAGTTTCTGCTGGGCCGTCCGCTACACAATGTGGCGGACACTCGGGGAAGTGAAAAAATTTTCTAAGTGTTGGGGTTGAGAGTTTCTGCTGGGCCGTCCGCTACACAATGTGGCGGATACTGGGGGAAGTGAAAAAAATTTCTAAGTGTTGGGGTTGAGAGTTTCTGCTGGGCCGTCCGCTACATAATGTGGCGGACACAAGGGGTAGTGAAAAGATTTTCTTAGTGTTAGAGTTTAGAGCGGACAGTGGGGTACTCCAGGTGCAAAAAAGTGTAAAAAATTTGAAAGTTGTGCGCCGTCTGCTACACAGTGTAGCGGACATCTGCTTTTTGTCCGCTATACAATGTAGCGGACAGTTAGGCAAAAAAAAAAATTAGTTGTTGGTATTTTTAGCTATTGGTCAGACTTTGTTCGAGTTGGTAGTTTCTGGCAATGGAATAAGTGCTTTAGCAGCGGATTAAACAATCTCAACATTCTAAAGCGCATGATATTCCATCAAATTTTGACACCCTCAAATCATCAATTGACCATCACAATTCTCAAATGCACAATTAAGAACCTAAAATTATCAGACACAAATTTATTAACACAAATTTAGGGTTCAACATTGGGAGAAAACTCTTTCACAGGTGCTTTGATCAAACACGGATACTTGAAACCTAAATAGCCCCTTGTGTTCAAAGATTACAAACTCCCCTTCATTGAGATCGTGCTGCTCGCAGAAATTACTCCAACCCTTTTGCGAAATAAAGTTGTTCTTGGCCGCGCTTCTTTTTTATTTTAACAAGCCATGACCCCTTACTGCTGGTTAAAGTTGCTTCGAGCCAAGTGGCTTCGTGCCAAAGTGTGGTAAGCAATCTGCAGAAGGCTACCGGTATGGCCTATCACATTCATTATAAGACATGTAAGTTTTTAAGCAAAGATAAAATTAACACACGCGAAAACACAGAGTAAGAGGGATGCCTACAAGTTCGGTATGAAACCCAGGCACCATGACCTTGAAGAAGTGCCTGTTCACCGAAGCAGAAGCCATGCGGACGGTCGCCGTAGAGGGGGTCGCGAGTGGGTGAGACGTTGGAGATAGAGAGAGAAAGAGAGAAACGGGTGGAAAAAGAGAGGCCGTTCTGATCGGTATTTAATAGGAGTTTGACGTCCGCTACATTGTGTAGCGGACAGAAGGCCTACCAACAGTTTTTTGTCCATTATATTGTGCCGCGGACACTTACAATCCCAATAATGTTGGTCTCTACTGCGCCGTCCGCTACATAGTGTAGCGGACGGGGCAAGCCAAAAAAAAAAGATTTAAAGTTAATCTGTGAATGGGTCCATCATAAATAACCTTCCAGTCTTCGGTAAGAAGATAATCTCATCAAATATTACGTATTATTACAAATGTCAAACAATCTTGATGGCTTATATAAAAAAACTAAAGGTCCATTGCAGCTACTTCTTCCTCGTCTTGCAAAACCCCTGGACTTATCCCCAGTGCCTTGTAATGGTTCCGCTTGTCATGGTCGGTCATTTTGTTGCACAATGCACACCTTCTCAGCTTTTTAGGTTGAGTTGCATGTTCAATAGAGCTCTTCATCCGCGTAGATCTCTTGCGTCCTTTCGTCTGCGATATAATTGGGTCCAAAGGCCGGATATCATTGTCGTCTTCCTCCCCCGGCTCGTCATCTTCTGATCCCGTTGTAGGCTCAGTGTCAACCGCATTGCTGACTGAAGCTGCTTCCAACTGGTCGACGATGGGCTCTTGCTGCTGAGCTACCTCGAGGAGATGTTTATATCCGGCCATTGTAGCAGCACCTTTTACGGACAAACGGGTGAACATTGTCACCAGATGATTATACCGCAACGTCTCTGATTCTTCAAAGTCAGTATACGGGTGCTCCGGAAAGGCAATGGTACCGTGCAACCTGTTTGCACCTTTCGTCCACCGTGGCAGGACATATTTATCGGGGATTGTCCTGATATTCTTCTGGGTGAAAAACCGCAGAACGTGTCTACACAGGATGCCGTGGAACTCAAACTTCTTGCAAACACATGTCACCGAATCCGTCAATGTGTCATGGCTCACCGTATAAATTCTGCGCAGCTTCTCAGGGACGAGGTCATTCACGAGCGAATAAACCTTGTACTCACGCGTAGACATTTCTGCCACCTTGTTTATACTGTATCGTCCCGATTTTTGCAGCTCTACTTGGTATAGCAAGAAGATCTCCTTCGTATAGACTTTGGCACCGTTCAGCTCCAGCGGGGTCTCGAGCAACCTTCTCCTTTGTTTGTACGTTGTTGCAAAGTCGGCAGCCCTTTCTTTTACGAACAACGAAGCTACCGCTTTTTGTGCGGATGCAACGAAAGCCTTCAAATTGGTAGCTGTACCCACATAACTATCGAACGTGGCATTCATAGATTCACTCCTGCCCGTCGTTTTCATGCCCGCTGAAAAATACCTCCTCGTGTAAATGCCAATCCATTGCTCTTTGCGCTCGTACAAGTGCTGGAGCCACTCGTTGTCTTGCAATGAGTAATCCCGAACAAGCTTTTCCCACCTCTCCTCGAATTCCTCAATCGTTAACGACTTGGTAACGCACTTGTCAAAATCCTGTTTAAAGTCTGGATACTTTGCGTACACGTGATGCAGACGTTCCGGGTATTTGTTGCTTATGTGCCAAGTGCACAAGTTGTGCCGGGTGTCTGGGAAGACGGTCGCAATAGCCTTCTTCATTGCCAAATCTTGATCGGTGATGATCACTTTGGGTGCTTTGAAGTTCATTGCTTCCAGCCACGTCCTAAACAACCATACAAAAGAACCCTCGCTCTCGTCCCTTAACAAGGCGAACCCGAACAGGATGGAGTGATAATGATGATTGACGCCGGTGAAAGGAGCGAACGGCATCGAGTACTTGTTGGTACGGTATGTGGTGTCGAAAGTCACGACATCCCCAAAATGCTTATAAGCTAGCCTCGAACGACCGTCGACCCAAAAAATTGTACTAACTCGATGCTCGTCGTCAAGTTTATAATCGAAGGTAAACTGCGGGTCCTCCATCTGCATCCGTTTCAATAGGCTCATTGTCGATTGCGCATCATTGAGGTCATACGCGGCTCGTCTATGGGTTCGGACCGCGTTACGAACGTCTGTCGTGTTAAAGTTTAAATTTTGAATTCCCCCAGCCTGTTCAGCAAGAACATTAACAATCTCAGTAGGTCCAATTCGCGCATTGCTCATTGTGTGAATTAGGCT
The DNA here is from genome assembly GCA_033070095.1 of Escallonia herrerae. NCBI lineage: Eukaryota > Viridiplantae > Streptophyta > Magnoliopsida > Escalloniales > Escalloniaceae > Escallonia > Escallonia herrerae. Next base: position 130,708 of record JAVXUP010002362.1, on the reverse strand, counting down.
CCTCGCGACCTTACCCATCTTCTTGTGTTGATGCATCTGACTCACCTTAGAAGGAGTTACTAACGGGTGATTGTGTGCCAGTTCCAGGCTGGTAATAAGCCAATGATCATGATTGGGTTTGTAGCTTACGAACATCTTGACCTGGCAATTTGTGCGCTCAAAGCAGTCCCGTCTTCTACGCGAATATCCTATTTCGTCATCACTGTCATCATTGCCTACGCGTGTCTCATTTTGCTGTGGATTTCTGCCCCTATGACACTCGTATAAGCGAGAGCATATCTTTTTTGTTACGTTGCTTGTTCTTGTAGTCTTTATTCTAATGCCAAAACCAACCCTCAATGAATACGCTCGAAAACATTCTTCAGCTTCTTCCAACGTTTGAAACGTTCGTCCTAGATACGGATCACTAGCATCTACGGGGATGTTGGAGCTCGACACGAAATCAGACATTGTGAAACAAGACCTGTGTAGAAATAGACTACGCTTAACAATCAAATGGCATTTCTAACTGAAAATATTACCTAAAAATTACCTTGGCGAATAGACCAATTTAGGATGACAAACATACCGTATGCATAACCCCTGAAAGTGTCTCCAAATTAACAATTATTAATTTATTGAACATAACAAATTAAAATTACTAAGATAAATAGACGAATTCATCATACCAAAAAATTGAATTAAACTATAATGAATTTATTTAGAGTTAATAAATTACACATTTTTTATGAACATCATGTCTAAAATATCACAAATTGATGAATACAATGACAAATTTCTAGAACATAAAAAAACATCTATACTTTTTGTCCAAATAAAATAAAATTATATTTTACCAGTCAATCCATAAAGAAAACTTCACCATTCACAAACTTACCTTGCTTGAGTGAAGCTTGAAGCAAGTGTTACTCGAAGCTTGAAGGGAGCTGAAAATGGAAGCGAGTCCGAAGGAGAAGAAAATTGTAGCTGAAGGAGCTTGAGGAAGTTTTTGGGTATAAAAGTACTGTCCGCGATACTGTGTAGATCTCCTATTTCCGACAACATTGACGTGTGTAGAAATGAAGGTACAGACCCATCTGGAAATGTGTCAGTTGTGTCAGGGCTGTAAGTCGTCCGCTAGACAGTGTAGCGGACGACTTTTTGGCTATCAATGTGGGGCCAAGAAAGTGGTCTGCTACACTATGTAGCGGACGACTGACAACGCCGCAAAAATAAAGGATCTGGGCCATCCATCCCAAAGGGATGGACGGCCAGATCGCGCTAGCAAGATCTCCTATTTTGATAGCGCTCTCAACGGATCAGCTCCCATTAATTAATTAGGATTTCATTTTGTTGTAATTTTTTACTCTTTATGCCACCGCCCCTCATAAATTTATCTTTCTCATTCCCTTACTCCATCTTCATTCTTCTAAATTTCAAGTTCTAAAATTTCATATTTAAAAAAAATAAGAATATATCAAGATTAGTTATTATTTTTTTAGTTTAAATTGTTCTAGCATGTTAACTATTTGTTACTATTGTATACAATTCATAATCACATTGGTAACACATCTATACATTAAGAGCTAAGCTTCTTTTATGCAAGATTAGTAATTTGTTGTTGACTAACGGTACCAATTTAAATAAATCACTATGAATATTAAAATTTAAGATTAGTAGTCAAATTGAGCAATCTATTTTGTATTTATTGTATTCAGTAGTGACGCTAATTATAATATTTTTTTTATTTTCATGTTTTATGTGAACTTGAATATTTTATATTTTTTTATATAAGCCATCAAAATCTTTTTTTTAATCACTTTATGACTCTCTCCGATTAGACTTTCTGGATCCGCCCAACTTTGAGACCATGCGCTCGTTTGAGAAACTTGGTAAAGTTACTTGCATAGTATTTGTTAGTCATGCATTGTCCCCGAGATGGTTTTCTAAACAAAGACAAATGCAGTTCTCCAAAAGATAAAATTAACCCAGATGGGGAATTTGCAGTAGCAGGGAAGTGATCTCCATATAATATGACTAAATTCTTATCTCAAACTAATGGGCAGCCAACAACTTTTAGGAAGAGTTTATTCAAATATCCTAGTATGCCTTTTCACATCAACATTTTTATCGCCAGATAAACATTAGTGACAACATAAAAAGATTTGATAAATCAGTGTGACGACGTTGAGAGGCAAAAGGGGGATTAAAAGGATGGCGATGAGAACGTCCAGATCTTAATTTTGATGGGAGTCACATGAATAAGAAAAAAAAAATGTAACGCCCCGGAAAATCCAAAGTTTCACCGCCCCGAACTCCCGGGTCGTTAACCTATCGGATCACATCCAACTTGTCAAAGCTGACACATACTCTAAATCATCCAATTCAGCTCCAACTCAAATTTCTCAAAATACTAGATTACAAGTTATTTAGCTTAAACTATTACAGTTTAAGTCCTTTGTAATTCAAATTTCTAAGAAACAAATTAATAGTACCGACCCGCGCAGGGGTCTTGCTATACAGTTGTGATGGGCTCATCGGAATCTCACTCTGCCTCTAAACCCCATTCCCAAGCAACCTACTGTTGATCCAAACCTGCAGAAAGGAATCAAATGAAGGGTGAGCTTTTAAGAGCTCAGTAAGGTCGTACAAGAACTACCAATAGGATTATAAAACGATTCTAAAGAATCCAACTGACAATGGTTTTTGAATACTTCAACGAACTGAACAACTCAATAATTTTCAAAATGATCAAAATTCATCATAAATAAATATCAAAATAGACAAATACCATCACGATAGGTTCTAAAACGATCAATAAAAGATCATCTTTGAAACCATTATTTCAAAATACGATAAGGATTTTTCAAAGGATTTCAAAACGTACACAGATCATCTGAGACAATTCTTTCTAAAATACAATGAATTTCTCAAAGGATTTTAACTCAAGCACAAATCATGATACATATGGTGCGAATAAAATAAAAAAATCAACGTTGATTCTTGGCAGTAACAATGCCACTCAGGCAAAGTTAGTAGTGTACACATCCATGCTGTACCAAAATATTTACTAGTTCACTTGGGAACTAGCCTGCGTTTCGTGCATGATTCAAACCAGTCTTATTATGCCCTCCCATAAAACGGACAGGTCAACACAGAAAAATCAACAATATCAATAAACTTTAACATAAGCTCAATCACCAAAATCAATTCGGATTTCAATAGCAATAAACATACGGATGAAAAGTCATCATTCGCAAATCCAGAAGAAAATCACAAATAAACAGCAAAAAACGATTATGAATAATTATCGAATTTAAGCATAACAATTAGAAAGAACGGATACAAACAATTATCAAATTTGCTTAATACGCAATAACAGGCAAACATCACAAGATTTCTAAATAATCGATTTAGGTTCAATATTAGGATTTTTTTTTTGCAACAACATATTGATATCAGTATACAATTCAAAGTTTGGCATTAGCCATAAGTAATCAAATGAGTAATTACGAGTATGAGTTATCAAAATAAGGGTTCGGACGAAAGTCCTTACCGAGGGTTCAGATAGAATTATTTACCTGGATCTGCAGCTAAATTATCCTAACCAAAAAGTCTTTAACTTTAATCTAAACGGATTAATTAAATCATCAGAATACAGCATGCAGTACAATATTATAACTTAATACAGACTCACACACGCTCTCAAAATGAACCTCCCTCACCGCGTATGTAAAATTATCAAAATGCCCCTCTCGGACTCAAATCACCCAAACGGCCTTTCCGTAGGTAGAATCACCCAAATAACCTTACTATATGTCAATTTACACAAAAAATACCTTTTACGTGTAAAATTACCAAAATACCCCTCGGGGCATTACCAAAATACCCCCGAGGGTTTTCGGCATCGAAAAAATCTAAAAAATATCTTAAAATGCTATTTTAAGCATCCTTATTTAATTTCTGGCCTAAAAAGTATTTTAGAGAATTTTCATCCGAAAATCCTGAATCGGTATCTAAACCGAGCGCTAAAAAGTCGATTCAGCTAAAAATACCTATTGGTCTCGGAATGGCACAAAATTTTAGCTAATGAATCATATCCGTAGAATAGATTTTTTATAAAACTTTCAAATTAAAATAACTTGATTTACTAGGTTAAATAATTTGCTAATTTTGTTTAATCGCTACCCTAATTTAACGTCCTCTGCGGATACCAAAAATTCTCAAAACATTTCCAGAGCATAGGTCTCGTAAAAATTCCGGGGTTACTGCTTTGGACATGGCCTAATTTTGGCTCTAACTATTTATAAAAAAAATTGGACAAAAATTGCTTAAATTAATTTCTGTCTTTAACGATAATTACACTTACTATTCACATTATTTCACCTATTGATTCACCTAAACCCATACACACCTTCTTCCACCTTTAGCCGAGGCACGCAGTCACTCACCCCACTTACCATCCTTTTGACACCCCTCCAAACTCACACTAAAACACTTTCAATACATTGCACTAGTTAAATTACACATCTTAACACACCATCACTCACAGAATCACCCACACACCCGAACACCTACAGTCAAGAACACACACACCTTCACACAAAGAACACACACACTAACCCTTTGGTACCCATTGAAACACCCATTAGTATACGTCCTAACATTACACATACTTATTTACAGTCATAATCTCACAAATTTCCCTCATTCAAACACATATACACACGGCAACACACACAACTAACAATCCCTATAAACACACTGCGACACCCTTTTCTTTACCCCTACACACACTAAACGCACTCGGTTCACACAAACTAGAACACACGCTAATTTAAACACAGTAAAAGGCAAAAAATACCTTAGAGAATTGGATTGAATTTATCTCTTCCTTCATGTTTTTTCTTTTGCCGAAGTCCCCTGTTCTTCTTCCTCTTTATTTTCTATTTCTTGTTTTGTTTCCTCTCTCTCTCTCTTCCTTGTGTTTCTTTCTGCTGAGCTCTTACTCTTCTTCCCCTCAGTTTCTTCTGTTTTCCCTCAATTTCTCTCTGTTTCTTTCTTCTCTCTGTTTCTCTGTTTGTTTTTCTCTTTCTTGAATTTTCTGTTTATCTCCTCCCTTTTATTTTCTTTTATTTTCGTAAGCAATTAAAAACTTTCAATTGCATGGTCACCAAACCAGGTGGCCATTAAACCTAATCTGACTCCCAAAATTTTGACACCTAATGCATACTTTCAAAAATTACAAAGAAACTTTCAAAATTTTCATAATTGCAAAATAACCTCCAAATTTTATATAATTACATTTTTATCTCAAAATTGTTTTAAGCTCTCATATTGTACTAATACCCGAACATTACTCAAAATTGACGCCCGTTTATTTTTCGAGTTACGAATAACTATTTTAAATAACTTTTGAAGCTCGGGATATTATAGAAAAAGGAAAAAAAAAAAAAAGGAAAGCAGAAAGGGTTTTTGGAAGAGAGAGAGTAAAAGTGAAAATCTGACGGCTTAAAAGGGTTGAGGACTGAGGCAGTAATAATGATGGGAGTATAACTCCAATTGTTATATGACTGTAAGATTAGCTGGAGTCTGAAAATTAGACCCTGAGATGAGAATGTGGGCGTCCTAAACAGTTGTAAGTATTTATGACCAAGTTAATTGACGGATTAATGATTTTGACATGGCACTTAAAGTAGCATGACCATTCGGGCTAGCAAGGCTGACTCCGACTTAACGCATTAACTTGCTACTTCACCCATAGATTTGGAAGTTGTAATCGGTCTAGATCAATGACATTTACATCAAAATTGTCAAATCAAAAGGGCAATGACTCCGTAACACTTGCTACTCCTAAAGGAGGAAAGGCCGTGCAACCTGCATACACAGGGCACGAGAATTCTAATGAAGAAACATGCATATACATGTAAGAGCATTAGACTGAACAAACTGAAGGCTCGTGATTAGAAGTTTAAGTTTGAGTCAAAATGATGTAATAAAAACTCTCTTCAACACTGTTTACAATCTATCTAGGCAATAATTTTCTCTCAAAACCTATTCGCTCTCGAGTAAGAAGTCTTACCTTAGTTGAATCAAACTCATGTTTAATTACCAACTTCAAACAAATCTTGAGTTGAATGGTTTTGTATACTTTAAACACACACGAGACACTAACCAGATCCAATGTAGTTGGGTAATCTTATGAGAGTCATAAGGGAATTTTAATCATTGTGTTAATTCATATATTTAGGCTCTCACATTGGGTAATCTTATGAGAGCGATAAGGGAATTTTAGTCATTGTAGCCTGCATTGCACGACCGCAATCACCTACGTCACGTCCCGTACCATCACAGCCACCCACCGCCGCTGTAACGAACCACCGGTAGGATTCAAGGACAATAAGGGGTGGGGCAGTGATTTCCATCCATCCATCTTCCTCGCCTAGGTCGTGCGTTGCGACTGTCACTGCCGCCGTGCACTTCTGGCGATTATGATGGCCGGGGAAGATGGTAAAACTTTAGGGTTGTTAAAATTTAATAAATATTACTCATTTACCCTTCGTAAAATTAATGCATTTGAGAGAGATAGAGACATAATGGTATTTTACTGTTTTGCCATAGAAAACTTTTCTATGACATAGTAACACAAAAGTTTTTCTCTTTATATATTTAGGCACTCTGATAATATACTAGACTCCGATAATTTATATATTAGTACAGCTATATATATATATATATATATATATATATATATATATATATATATATATATATATATATATATATATATAGGATAAAACAACAGCAAGTGAAGCTTGTTTGTGAGATTTTATAAGGGAAGGAAAGGAGATGTCTTCTCGAATCTTGCTCTAAGAAAAGATGTCAACAAACGGAGTCGTTCAACAGAAAGTCTCATGTTTTTAAAAGAAAGTCATTCCGACAACAATATCTCCAAGAAACTCCATCTTAGAGACTGACTTTTCAGTTTGTGTATAATACGTAGAAGAAGAGTGATTCCAGCCGTAAAACATTGGGTAACCAAGCAAAAGATATCACCAGCTAGATGATTACTGCCAACCATGAAATGGGACATTAGTAAGATGGAAACTTCTTTCAAGGTCACATAAAAATGGGTTCTTACACTTGGAACTGCAAAGTTAGTACAGGCCGCACTCTGGCAAGCTAACCACACCAGAATTTTTATACTTCATCCTATCAATCGCTTAAGCTTTACAAAAATATAGACCCCCTTTCCCATAATATAGGCCAACGGGGGGTCGTTATCATCGTCAAAACAACCATTCTAACCATTTTCCGGCAACCTCAGTCATCTTAGTAGCCGTATCCTGACAAAAGAAACAGGTAGAGAATTGAATAACTGAATGCGTTCCATAAGACACAGAGGCTAGAATTGAGCTGATTTCAGTCTAATCTTAAGTACCTGAATTGTCCATGGGGTTTCCAGCAGCCACGGGTTCTGGCTCCTTAATCTCAACAACTACACAATCTGACATCAAAAATGTCTTCGCAACGGACGAAGCATGCTCCAAGCAACATCTGACAACCTGAATCAGGAAACCACAACGTAAAGCAGGCTTTGGCAATGAGTCTATAAAGTCGAAAATCTAAAACCAACAGATCTTCAGAGTTTTCGTGCCTGCAGCCAGCGTCCACATCTATGCAACTCGCAGCAGCATACAGTACAAAAGCATTGCCAACTGATTTCTTAGCAACTAAATGTCATAGGAAGGTCAACTTTATCCAATTACTGCGGATAACTCCACCAAATTAGACTTCATTGGACTCAAATCAACCTTCATCCCATTCACCACAAAGTATGCAGAACACAAGGAGCAGTGAAACCTTTTAATGATGCAGTAAATGCATAGATAACAACTCCCTCTCGCTTCCCATTTAAAAGGACCTACTGCAATTACAGAGTTGCACAGTCCAGTCTTGCAGAAGTACATTCTTTCCCTATTCTATTCTACGAATAAAATGCATGAGCTGAGCAGCCCAGTTGCCGATGAAACAACTACTCTACCATCAAAAACATGCCTTGAAGAAGGCTTTTATTCTCTTCTTTTTGGTACATGACGTACTCTTTTCAGACCCCAAAAGAAGTTGAATTAACAATTAATTTCCTTTAGTTCTTTTTTCCATTTTTCCTTTGCCAGAAAAATGGAGCCCCAAACAGACAAGAAGATCGTGCTGTAAAATAAGCTCTAACTTTCACTACACAAAAAGGGGCCTCATATTAGCATATACAGCAGCTCACCTTGGTTGGATCAATAATTCCAGCAGCCATTAAATCCTCATAATTTCCAGTTGCAGCGTTATAACCGTATTTCGGGTTGTCACTGGCAAGCACCTATAGTTACAGAAATGCCATTGTTAAAATGGTTTTACAACAGCCGCATTACTCCCAGTTCCACAAAATATGAAATAGAGGACAATGTAACTAAGACAGAAAAGTTGAAAGAAAGGAGAAGGCCATAAGTAAGAGATTACCTTCTCACTGACAACACTTCCATTAACACCAGCATTTTTCGCAATTAACTTCAGAGGGTAACTCAAAGCTCGTTTGACTATATCTGCACCGACCTGCAAAGTAGTCAAGAGATTAGTAAGCACCACAATTTGAAAAAGATCAGAGAATTTTTTCCAAAAAGTTTGAAAAAGATAAATCGCAACATGCTTATCCCAATCTTATCTTAACAAAACAAAAGTGCAACCAGCAAAAATTTCAAATGCTTGTACAAAGAAGTCACCTTTTCCTCATCATTGTCAAGGGTGTCTTTAATGGCCTCAACTTTTGAAGCAAGCCTTAGCAGGGTGCATCCACCTCCAACAACGATACCTTCCTCAACAGCTGCCTGATATTCAAATTGCCATTGTTAAATGATGCAGTATGCTTTTCCACCATTCCTAGCAAAGTAAAACACTAGTAATACCTTTGTTGCATTAAGAGCATCTTCCACTCTAAGTTTCTTCTCTTTCAGCTCGGTTTCAGTCTGTGCCCCAACCTGCAAAAGGTTGAATTATGGCATAAATGACATGAATCTTGAATCATCAATGCATCAGAAGTATAACCCAAAGCTTACCTGAATGACAGCAACACCTCCTGACAGCTTCGCAATTCTTTCATTCAGTTTTTCCTTCTCATAGTCTTGATCAGCAGCCTGATCAAACAAACATAACCAGTTGAATTGAAGTTCTAGGGGACATGTGTGAGCAGATCGCTGGTGGTTGTTGTGTGTGTTTGCGTGTGAGCTGAAAGCACAGAGAGGGCGAGAGAGGGAGAGGGGGAGGGAGGGAGAGAGAGAGAGAGAGAGAGAGAGAGAGAGAGATACCTCTATAAGGTTTCTAATTTGTCCAACACGCTTAGTAACTGCTTCTTGAGTGCTCCCATCACCAACAATTGTGGATGAGTCCTTTGTAAGAACAATCTTGGCAGCATGGCCCAAGACATCCTTGTCAGCCTTGTCTAAGGTAAGCCCCACCTCCTCTCTAACAACAGTCCCTGCAAATTGATGAGATTTTATCTTTATTAGACAAGTAAAGAAAAAATGAGAGTAATATGCAACCAAACCCCAGAAGAGGTGGTAGTGGGATGACAAAACCAATTACCTCCAGTCAGAATGGCAATATCATCAAGATACTGGCTCTTCCGCTCTCCGAATCCAGGAGCTTTGAATGCAGCAATCTTCAGAGCCCCTCTAAGCTTGTTGACGACAAGGGTAGCTAAAGCTTCTTGCTCAATATCTTCTGCAATTATTACAATTGGATAACCACCTCTAATAGCATCTTCCAATACGTTGATAAGATCTCTTGCATTTGTTACTTTCTTGTCAACTAGAAGCAACTGCATAAGAAAAATAATCCATTAGAAAAAAATTAACTATAGGCAACCAAATACAAATACATCCCTAGCGACCATGCATGGATTATTAAATGGTGGGCCTACCTTGCAGTTCTCGAATTCAACAGCCATTTTTTCACTATCAGTGACAAAGTATGGTGAGATATAACCACGATCAAATTGCATTCCCTCGACAACATATAGACTGTTTTCAGCACTTTTCCCCTCTTCAAGGGTAACAACACCCTTTCGACCCACTTTACTCAAGGCCTCTGCTATCATTTGTCCAACTTCGAAATTGTTCCCAGCACTAACTGCAGCAACATCGGCTAGTTCACTATCTTCAACCTGTAATCAATGTTTTCTCAGAAGATTTTAGTCTAAGCTTTAAGGATACAGAAACTAACTGCAGCAGCTCTCAATATTCAAACAGTCCAAGAACACCTTGCATATTACCTCTTTGGAAATTAACTTAAGCTCTGCAACTAAAGCTTTGGTAGTCTTCTCAATGCCTCTGGTGATGAGAACAGGATTCGCACCAGCTGCTACTACCTGAACAAATGACATCAACCGATAAGAAAGACAGTGCCAGCCTCACTAATGATATGCTATCAGACAGAACTGAGAACAGACCTTGACACCTTCAGCAATAAGGCCTTGCGCAAGAACAACAGATGTCGTTGTCCCATCACCAGCCAAGTCGTTGGTCTTGGCAGCCGCCTGTCTCACCAGCTTTGCTCCGATGTTCTCAACTGGATCCTCCAACTCAACCTGGAAAGTAGCAGATAATGATGGTGACTACTGAGTCAAGTACCTAGGGTAAATCAAGATCAATTCGTGTAAAGGAAAAATCATGAAACAAATCAAAACAAGGGAGGGAGGCACAATGCTCCCACTTTGTCCTCTGAAGCTCCATTCCATAGTTTTATGACTGTAATAGACTTAACTTTTCTTGACTTCCTAATTTGGTTATTTGACTTCTTTCCCTCTGAGAGACTAAAGTCTCCTTCCCTTCCAAGGAAGAAGGAAGGCTCTTTTGCATAGGTAGCCTTAGCATACAAAGACTGACAATGATATGGCCTCTATTATGAGGTGGTAAATGAAAAGACAGAAAAAGTTAGGTATTTCCTTTATAGAACAGTTAGTTGAGCTCGAGTAGAAAGTTAGAGGGCTTCAAGTTTCACCAGAGGAATCAAGAAATAACACAATTTCCACTTCATTAAAGAAAGGCAAAACAAAAAGATAGATAAGATATTTTCTGGACATAACTATCAACAATACTCTAGAAGTGGTAGACTTCATCAAACTTCGGGTGCACACGTGAAGACAAAAAAGAAATGTGAGCCAATAAGTTAATACAACTGCTAAAGTTTGGAACATTTAAGATCCATTTTACCTCCTTGGCCACAGTAACTCCATCGTTCACAATTTTTGGAGCACCGTACTTGCTCTCCAGAACAACATTCCTGCCCTTTGGACCAAGAGTAACCCCAACTAGATCTGCAAGCTTGTTAACACCACTCTGCAACAAAAAGCCAAACCATTGTAAATAAACAGCACGCCAGGAACTCACACTTGCTACACCAAGTTCAAACACTCACTTGTAGCTTCTTAATAGCGGACCCATCCTTGTTAAAATATAACTCCTTTGCTGCAGCCGTAATACGAGAAGAACGAGATTTTCGGAGAACTACATTCCGTCTACTGCCGAAAGAGCTCGAAGATATGGTAGCAAAAGATGACAACTTGTTTGACGAAGTTGCGAGTTGCTTATCCATCACCCTGCTGCCAGGAGCAGCCAAGGAGCCAGCTGACGACATGGCAGCAAAAGTCGACGCCATCTAGACCTTACAAGCTTCAACAAAACATTCAACGTACACTATGCTCAGTAATCTCAAATACACAATATCCAACTCCCAAATTAGCATACAAAAGCTTTAGCTTTTTTACTTAAGAAAGTCCATCTATTGTTATTAATAGAACAGCATCTGACCCAACTTATGAAAGCACACAAAGATGGTATTATTTCTCTCATTCAGCAGTAATTCAAAGAAATAAGAAAGCTAGTACATTAACTTCATCAACTATTTAATGGAACCAGAGACCCACTAACTTAATTATAGCTCTGGTTGTCAATTTCAATTAGCTTAAGAATCCCCACCCACAACCCACAAAAAGGAAAAGAAAAATACACACAAATGAAGGAGCTAAGAACTTCAGCATATAAAGCTAATGCTTTTGACTCGAAGACCATTGCTTTCTCACTAATCCTCAACTAATGAAATTAAAGGAAGACAAGTATCCTATGGCCTTATTTTCAGTAATTCAAAGAAAAAGTAAATCTTGCACAGAGATTCGACATTTTCCGACACAAACGAACAGAACACTCGTAGCATAAAAGTAATCATCACACGACAGACCAACCCACAAGTTAAGCATTTAACTAGAGCTCTTCTTGCCAAAGCCCCAAAAAGAAAATATGTACAAGCAAATAATATTAAAAATCTAATAACATTTCAATTCCAATCCAGACCAAAAACATCAAAAACCAACCATGTAAAGATAAGATTAATCAAGAAGTACAGCAAAAGAACAAACCCAATTCACTTCCAGCCCAAAAATAATTCCCAACTGATATGCGTCCTTGTCCTTACAACATAAAGTTTATTATTTTTTCCACAAAAACAAACAGAACCCGCATACCATGCAAGGAGAAACACAGATAAGATGCTTCACATTGACAACTTACCACAAACGAGGCTGATGGGGCTAGGGTTTAGTGAGGATAAAGGCAGCCTATAGAAGAAGTGAGTGTTGTGCTGCGGGGGTTTATCTCTTAGAAGCAAGAGAGTGAGAGTGAGAGCGATTAGGTTTTGGAGTGCAAGCAGTGGGAGTAGTAGTTAAGAAAGCGCATACCGAGGGCAAAAATGAACGGTCCCTTTTTGCCCCTGAAGCTTCTGCTTGATCTTAGCCGCTGAATCCCCTGCAAATGTCGTTTTATTTGTCCTACCCCAGAACACTCTAGAAACCACTTGATCTTTACCTTTTATTATTTATTATTTATTATTTATTATTTATTCACATGATGATGATGATATACAAGAAGAAGAGCCGTGGGATTTTTACCTCGGTAGATCGTGAGAAGCAGGAGCGGAAGGGTGCTATAGTCCCCCTCAGATTTTGAATATATATATATATATAATTTTTTTTTCATTTGCAACTTTCTCTTTCTCTCTCTCTCCTCCTCTCTCGGCTCTCACAGTCAACTCTTAGTCACTGTGACACGCCAGCACCTCTCCTCCTCTCTCGGCTCTCTCAGTCATCGTGGCACGCTGCACGCCGGCACCACCCACGGCCACCGGTCATCCACTCGGCTCATCGGTAAGGTAACGCCGGTCGCCATAGCGTCAAGTCAAGCTCTCACGCGTCACGTCTGTAGAAGCCTCGAAGCCCCGTCCCCCAATTCTGAAGAGCAAAGACGGCGAAGGCCCTCCCCAGTCTGGCGGTCCCCACCCTAACTCCGGTGACTCCGACCAGATCAGATCTGGTAGATTTAGCTTAGATCTACAGTCTACGAGCCGGAGGATAAACCGAAGAAGTTCCGCCACTGCTGGTCGGCAGTCACGGCGCTTGAAATAGTGAAATTGCATATCTGACTTTGAGTTTCAGTCATCGACGACATTGCGACAACGACGCCGTTTTGATTTCTGAGGACTGAGGTTAGCGTGCATTTTGAACAATTTCTTTAGCTATTGAGAATTGATTATTTGATTAATAATTTTAGGTTGTTAACTGTGTCTTTGATAATTTAGATTATTAATTGATGCTTTATGGATGTTAATCGTGCATTGAGCACTTGAGATTTGAGATTGTTGATGGAGGATGGAACCCAATTGAATTTTTATTCCATTTGAGCATTGATTATTTGATTGATAATTTTTTGTTGTATTAATTGTGCATTTAAAAATTGAGATTATCGAAAAGTGCATTTAAAATTTTGATTGATAATTTTTTAGAATAAGCATGAACATTTGGAACAGGATTTTCGATTTTACTTAGAGCTCCCTATAAAGAAGCAGATTTAATACACACCACAAAAACTTTTGAATATGCGACCTAAGACCAAATGTCCAAGCAGGCTAAATTTTGAAGATTCACATTTCATTCTATCTCAGCAATGCCATAAAGTTGATTCATGATGATATAATGTCATGATGTTGCAAGCAAAGATCATGTTCTGTTAGATCGTACAAGTACAGCAGAAGTCAAACTCAATTCAGTCAAAGTATTAGGCACATTTATTTATCACTTTGCTTGAACCAACTCAAATATTTTCAGTTAAATGCTGCCATGTATTCCATGCCATATGTTTTATCACAACAAGTTTACAACAAACAAAGCCCTAAAAAAGAGAACTAGTAACCACTTATACAAGCAGGGTATAGTAAAACAAAACAAATGAGTTACGAAAAGCTGCCCTCCTTCCACTACATCTCTTCACAAATGCCTAATTATATGAAACTCTAGTAGTAATCTTCAACCCCCTATTAAGCTGTAATTGCAGCACCCACCTACCCCCCCAAACCCCAAAAAAAAAAGCCAATAAAGAGGACAGAGAAACCCTCCAAGTAACCATAATCTGCTGACTGCCTCTATTACAAATCAAAAGAAGAAAAATAGGGTCTCCGATTCTATTTTCTATCGAGAAAGAAACCCCCTGGTGTGCAAGGATTGCAGAAACTAGACATACCATTTTTCAAGAAATCAATGTTATACTTTCAAATGCACATGCAACCAACAATATTCTCATTACTAAGCAGCAAGATCTCACCTCCTGCAGTTCAAAATTTTAGGTTGTGTTCATACTTTTAGATGTTTTTTAGTATGTTTTGTGTATTATCGAAGAGTGCACTTTGTTTTTGTGTGCTATTTTATTTATAAAAATATTTATCTCTTTAGATATATTTTTAGCCTCCTGAGATGAAATCCTGGTTCCGCCACTGGTGAGAAGTACACGCTGGACGAGAAGCTCAGATCTAAAACAGTATCGAATTTTGACTTTCGACACATGAAAATGATGTGTCTAGTTTTTATAGCCTCCAAGCTTGCCCTATTAGACACAAAATGAAATGATGCTTTCAACCGCTGCCGAGGAGGTTCATGGGGGCCGCCCGGTTCAATCGCCAAATTCTTTCCAAGGTATCAGAGGGGTGGTGCGTGTGCGAAAATGAAATAAACAGTATAAATTTTATTTTTTTAAAAAAATAAACATCACATCTACGTATTTATTAAATAACAGAAAAATAAGTTAGTTATACGTGTCTAAAAATAAGTTAGCAAAATACTAATATCGTAGAAAACTTGACCATTAATTTTTTTTTTAACTATATTTTCTGATGAATTTTAACTTGTAAAAATTAAACATATATTATGAAAGGAAGTCATTTACCAATTTATTTTGTATCACTTTTCTAAGACTTTCTTGGAATGTCACTTGTCACCGTTATAGGTAGGTAGTTATATAACATCAAAAAGAAATTTTACGATTTCATCCTTATTTTGACATGTGGCGTCACCAGAATTACTTTCAATGTAACACCAAAAGGGTGTTGTTATACAAAAAAAAAAAAAGGTGTTATAGATATACATTAATATTACTATTATTATTTTTTTCTTGCTTATTTATAAAAGTGTAATTTATGGCATCTGAGTGTGGGGATTGGAACCAGCGAAATTGGAACTATCCCTCATCGACTCTGTTATTTCATTCATCGTTTCGGGTTAAGCCAGCACCTGAGTTGTATTCCTCTTTTTGAGTTTTGTTTCATTTCAAACAGCTGATATGTAAGCTGTCATTGAAAATTTGAGATTAAGGTGAGAGTTCAGTCTTAAAGATAATATTTGTTTAATGTGTTGGGTTACACATTCAAGGCTGGTGATGGGTTGGGATCTTTCATTGCTATTATCAGAAACCAAGAACTTGTAAATTAATTTTATGCCAAATTTGTACCTTACCAAAATCTAGCTTAAGTATCCAATGTTTACAATGTGCCAAATGAATACTTAATTATTAATTTTTGAACCAAGTAAGTCTAATAACTGACGGACATTAAAACATCAAATTGTAAGATCGTCACTATGAAAAAAATAACCCTAAATAGATCCATGTGAGCCTAATCACTTGTTGTTCGCTTCCCCTTTTTTTTCTTCGGAGTGCGTTCATCAACTACACCACTCCAATAATCGCACGACACCCACCACCACCACTCACGCTAGCACAAGACCTGTACACAAAAACCCCTAAATCATTCCAAATTGTTCTTGTATTCTTTCCCTAAATTTGTGTTCCTTCCTCAAATGTGCACTCATCGGGTATCATTCAATCTCCAATATTCAATATTCGAAACAAGCATCTTCTATAAAAACAACTTAAAGCCAAAAAAGAAATAGTAAGATTTCATTAAAATAACTTCAATTTTGTCCCAGACTTGCAACTCATAAAACAAGATTCAATATTGAAAGACATCTCTAATGGCAACTTATGGTGGTGGTGGTTGATTTATATGGCGGTGGGAAGTGGTGATGATGGTTATCGTGGAGGTGGTTATGGCAGACTGAGGTGGTGTTGTCGTGAATGTGGTGGAGGCAGGGTGAGAGAGAATAAACAGAATTGAGGCAGAAGAAGGGATTAAGATCCTCTGTTGTACAATACCTCTTTTGTAACTTGGAAAAAGTCGCTAAATGTATTTTAACGACGAAATTTTGTCATTGTATTTGAAATAACGGTGATTAAATATGTTTATTGACAATCTTTTATCACTAAAGCTTTTATAGCATGGATGTTATACAGCATAGAATGTTTATCCTAGAGGAAGAGGGTTTTACATAACTAACCACCACGCGCATGAATCCAGGCATCATATTCGTGACCAGCTAATCGCCACCGACCACAGCTGTGGCTAAATTGGAGGTCAAGGCATGGTGGTCAGGTGGATCAATGATGGAGGACGAGACGGTGGTGGTCGCAACTGGTCAAAGGTAGATGCAGTGGCTAGTGCGTGGAGGACAGGAAGGTGGCAATTATTGCTTGGGCGGATGTGGTACTTATGGTTGTAGATATGGTGGCAGGGTATTATTTAAGTGAACGGCATGTTGGCGATGGCTAATGACTGGTGGTCAGTGGTTGTTAAAGGGTGGACGTCGACTGTGGTGACTGCTGGCGGATGACAAATCTGGTGAAGGTGGTAGGTCGTAAACTTGACGAGCAGAGGAAGTAGATCTAGTTGTCGGTGATGATGGGCATTGTGGTTATTGGGTATGATGTTTGAGACAAGGGAAAAAGCAAGATTTACGGTGAATCATTAAAGAAGAAAATTAAAACTAGTTTTTCCTTGTTATTCGTGGTTCAGTCATTAATATAAGATGATCATCTTAAGAAGAAATGTAACTCGCATGGTCGTGATAGTAGTGCCACTGTCTATAAAATGTATATTTTTATTATTGACATATTTGGCCTTAGAATTTAATGTCCGTTCATTTCTGATCGCTAGTAGATTAGGTTAGGTCAAAAAAAATAGTTGGTAGTACTTACGTGGCACGTTTAACATAAGTACTCAACTTAGATTCGAGGTTCAAAAATACTTCGAGGTACATATTTGGCATTAATCTAAGTACAAGTGATGCTTTATACACCATTTTCCCTGCATATTGTGTGTCTTGTTGCTTAAAATTTTTGCAACCTAAATTTGTATGTAAATTGGTTTGATCCGTCTAAATTTGTCGTTACTGTGTTTAAATAGTGAGTAGCACATTTATTAAGCGTCGCTGGAAATATTACAGTGAATTAATTCAAAAGAAAATTTAGTTGAGGTATGGCATTGGAATAAATTAGTGGGAACAGTTTTATTTCATAGAATTAATGAGGACGACTGTAGAAGCAATGTGTAAGGTGCACAGTTATTACTCTTGAAGATTTTCATCAAATCAGCTTATTCAAAAGAAAATTCAGTTGAGGTATGGAACAGTTTTATTTTATAGAATTAATGAGGACGACTGTAGAAGCAATGTGTAAGGTGCACAGTTATTACTCTTAAAAAAATTTTGTCTGATCAGCTTATGCAACTCCTTGTATAAAGTCATGACTAAAGTCGTGAGCAACCGCCTCAAAGAAGTTATTCCGTCTCTCATCTCTCCCTTTCAAAATGCCTTCACTAAATGACATCACATCATAGGCAATATTTTAATAGCTCAAGAACTCACAAATCAAATATGTCTTAAGAAACAAGGAAATATGGCATTTGGGTCTCTCAAGATTGACATAAGTAAGGCTTTTGATCGCGTTAAGTGTGACTTTGTAGAAGCAGTCCTATACCAAGTAGGATTTTCTCCTAAATGGGTAATGTTACTCATGCAATGCATCACTACGGTTTCAGTTTCCATTTTAGTTGATGGTTCCCCAACAGAATTCTTCAAACCTACTTGTGGACAATGCCAGGGAGATACCCTTTCCTCTTTTCTTTTTATTCTTTGCACCGAAGTACTGTTAGGGACTCTTCTTTGAGCATTGGACTACGGGGGAGTCCTAGGGCTCAAAGTATCGAGGAAATCTCAAGCGATAAATCATCTTGTTTCACTGATGACTCTATACTTTTCTTCACTCTTACCCCGCTATGCTACGAACTGCTCAAATTATTGCTTGAACTTACTTCCAAGACTCTTCTGGACAACAAATCAACACCTTCAAATCTACTCTCTTTGTTAGTTCCAATACATAGTCTTATCTTGCAGAGTATTTCTCATATAGACTAGGTATTCCCGTAAATCTCTCATTTGGTACCTACTTGGGGACAACTCTGGATGTGATTACACATCGCAAACAATTTTTCCATTAGTTGATAGATCGAATTCAACAACGTTGTGATGGATGGAAGAGTCTTCTTCTAAACAAAGCAGGGCCGGCGACTCTTGTAAAATCCGTTCTCAGCTCCCTTCTCACTTACTACATGCAAGTCTTCCTCTTCCCAATAAAACTGTGCAAAAAGATCGATTCTATTTTCTTGCAATTTTGGTGGTCAAGTGACCAATACACTCGCGGGATTCACTGGATCAACTGGCAGACACTCTGCGGTCCACTTTCCCAAGGAGGAGTTGGGTTCAAGTTTACGCACCTTTTAAACAAATCTATATTCTCCAAAACAAGTTGGTGTATGATGGAGGAACCCACAAGTCTCCTTTCAATTATTTTTCGAGATAAGTATTGTCGATCAACACCTTTTCTCTCAGTCAAACTCACTTCAAAAGCCTCATAGGGATGGAGGGGTATACTGGTAGGCAGGCATGTCATCTTACAAAACTACCTGTGGCAAGTAGGGAATGGTCGTCAGATTCACATTTGGATCGACAATTGGCTCCCCTCCATTAGTCCGCATCTCCTTTCCAATTATGCAGACAATTCCTTCCCAGTGCATCTTGTATCAGATCTTATCCAAGAACGCAAATGGAATGCACCCTTATTAGGCACATTTTTCCAGATCATCTAGCAGAGCAAATCTTGGATATTTACATGTTACAAGGAGGACTCTATGACAGAGCCATCAGCCTCCGTTACAATAACAAACTCCTCGATATCACTTCATTTATGGAAATTGCCTATTCCTTTGAAACTACAGTTCTTTATATGGGTACTTCTATGGAATCGCCTACCGCTACTAAGTTCTCGGACTCGAAAAATGTCTTTCCTTAAATGCCAGTTGCTAGCTTTGCCATATAGAATCTGAAACTACGGAACAGCTCTTCTATTACTGCCCAGCTCTTCGAATAATTTGGTTTGGTAGCGGACTAGGCATTCTCACGTCTATTCCTATTCTTATCCCCTCTTTAAGGGACTGGCTACTAGCCTGGATTCAACCGACCCCCACTTCTGCAACTAATAACCCGACATCTCAAATCTTATTCTTTTTTATTCTTTCGTATATACGGCTACATCGCTATGAGGTCGTATTCAGATCCCAAATCCAAAACCTTCGTAACATCAGCTAATACACAACCTAGCCCTATATCACCCCATCAATTCTTTGCCACCTTCCCCCCAATTATCTCTGCGCAAAGAGGAACAACAGAAGAAGAACCGCCACTACTTCTTCCTCAGTGTCTTAATAACATACTTATTCAATTTTGTATGACATTCCACAAAGAGACACGATTTGGAGATTCTAGCCGAAACAGAAGAACGGGTCTTAATGGGTCTCAGCATGAACTCTTTTCTCACCACAGATACAAGAGAAGCAGAAACTCTCTCTTTACTTTATACATACATGTCAATGGGCATTACAACAAGACTTTACCAACATTACTTTACATTCTAACTTAGTTTTTCTCTATACTCAGATCGCTGGACGTGAGATTATGTCAGCTAGGATGCTATCCATCTTTTTTTTATATATCTATCAGACATGTCGTCTGTTTCACAGGTGCTGCATTATCACCAGTTGACTGCCTTTTCCACCGCTGCCCAACATTTTGCACATATAGGCAGTGTTCCTCTCTTCAACTACTCTGCCCAGGTGTTTTGATTGCCCACAGCATATAGCAATAATCCTGAGCCGCAGTAAGAAAGACAGGATGAGGTCTCCTCTGCGACTGAGATATTTTGACTGTTGTAAGTCTCAATATGTATATATGATGACTCTGTCTACTTTTATTTGACGAAATTCATTTCTCACTCTTAACCCAAAATAAAATAAAATAATAAAGACATATGTTGGTTAGAATTATGCGCATATGAAGTCAAAACAACACTATCACACTTTTGTTGCACCCCACCCCTGTGCCAACAGGAGAATTAGAATCCTACAAATTAACTAAGAAAGGAGAAACATGATATATGAGTTTCAACGTTAAGGCCCCGTTTGTTTCACGGAAAATGTTTTCCACATTTTCCGGTGTTTGGTGCTTGAAAATCATTTTTATGAAAAGGTTTTCTGGTGTTTGGTGCATGCATAAAGTTTTCCACGGAATATGATTTCCAAGCATACTCATTTTGAGGAACAAAATGTCAGAAAATCACTTACTGTTTAAAATTCCGTAAGTCATTTTCCGGACCACTAAACACACACACCAACACAGACCACCCCCCTCCCCCCCCCCCCACACACACACACACCCCGACACGCACCAACACACACACACCCACTCACCCACACACAAAACAATCCCAAACAGTGAAAAACATATCCTTTTGTGTAAAATAAATATTTGTATCATTGCACGACAAATAAAAAATGAAATTCTTGAAAATGTTTTTAGAAAATGCTATTTTTCGGAAAGCATATTCCGAAAAACAACGTTTTCCGTGAAACAAATAGGGCCTAAGTAATGGGTGGCCATGGAAGCTCGTTACAAACATAGATTAGCTCGTGTTGGTCAGTCAGTAAACACAGATTTGCTGGAGAACCAAAAACTTAGAAGCTAAAGAGAAATATACTTTGCTTTACAGAAACACACAAAAAGTTATACTTAGTGCTGTTGAAACTGGAATCAAAAGGCTTCAGAAAAAAGATGAACAAAAATAAGGACTCCTGTATGTAATTCATGACTCGGCATCTTTTTTAAGGAATTCTGCGTCCTGATTTTCGCTAATGATCATCAACGTAGACTTATCGATTGAAACCTCGCAAGAAACCTGCAGAGGCTCCAAGGAATCTACAATATCTCGCATTAGAGGCCTAGCTTTTGGATTACGGTTTAAGCAATGGTATGAAAGCATAGCCGCCTTCTGAAATCCTTTAATTGGATAATCGTCTCCTAACCTTGGATCCACAATGTTGATCAGTTTTTTCTTCTCCCTCAGCAAAGGGAGAGCCCAATCCGTAAGGTTTTGTTCTCTGGCTGGTCTGGATTTGTCTAACGATTTTCTCCCTGTTAGAAGTTCAAGAAGAACAACGCCATAGCTGTACACGTCGCTTCTGGGAGTCAAATGACCTACACATTGGAGATGTCACATTAATACTGTAAACCAACTTTCTGGAATGACTTTTAGTTGATTTTTTTCATTAAAGTGATCTTTAATGGGACTCACTTGTACGTGTTTTAACTACTCACAAACTGTCGCATTTTTGTATCTGATGATCATGAAGAAGAACAAAGGAAAATTAAGAAATAACTAGACTAGATTACAAGAGCTGCTTGATGTAGCAGTGGCTCATTTTTCGTTATTCAGCTTAAGGTATTGCCATTTGGTTCAATACGAACTCCAATCCAACGCAGAAAACCTAAATTTGTTATGCAGTTGCTAATGAGGAACAACATTTTACAAATATTTTCGCGAATGTACTTTGAGCAGAATACTGCAAAGTGTAAACGGATAACTGTAACGAGTTGTGCTACAAAATTTAATAACCTGTCATGATATATTCGGGAGCTGCATAGCCATAAGTTCCCATTATGCGAGTAGAAACATGAGATTTATCCCCAACTGGTCCATCTTTGGCGAGGCCAAAGTCAGAAAGCTTGGCATTGTAGTCCTGCTTATATTGCAATACAATGAGCAATTGCAAGACGAGACTGTATAAAGTTCTGATGGCACTAACAACATAACTTGACGTATAGAATCAATGAAGACGACTAACCTGGTCCAGTAGGATGTTAGACGTCTTAAAATCACGATAGATGACAGGTTTTTCAGCTTCATGGAGGAAAGCAAGTCCTTTTGCTGCACCAAATGCAATCTTCATTCTAATAGACCATGGAAGAGGAAGCAGTACTCCTGCAACAATGACAAAAAATATCCACGTCGTAAGTACGTTGCAACTACATTGGAAAAAGAAAAAAAAATCCTACAAAGAACAAATCAATGACTTAATGATAGGCATAGCCTTTCAAGCTTTTAAAGTCCACAAATTAAAAAGGAAGGAGAAAAGAATCCCCTTTTTTAATGTCATCGACCCCAACATCTGGAATAGATCGGCATGAAACAATCTCATTGACTTTAACTCGTACTTGGTAGTGAGAGTGTGAGAGAGCCGGAGCGAAAGTGTGAACAAGATGTAAATAAAGAGCGGAAGCATTGTCCACTTTAGTACTTGGCTTAAATCACGCAATTCCCGTCCTTTGGTGTTGATGTACTCGGAAATGATTTCGAGCCAACTATATAGTAAGACTATTATCTTCCTTTGAAAACATATGTTATATTTTTCTTTTAGTAGTGGGAAGTACATACAATTCATAATTTGGATAACATAATCCCGTCATAATGGAACAGAATACAACTTGGCATAATCCTGTTCTTGCTATCAATTCTTTTTTAATTTCAGATAACACGAACTTAGATAAAATGAATTTAAAAGAAGTATTGGTTTCCCTATATTCAACAAGAGGGAGGGTTTCCCAACACAAATAACATTGAACACTCAAGAGGTCCATGTAATTATGAGAAACTCGTGACTACCATGGGTTCAGGAAAGGGGAAAAAACCTAGTAAGAGTTCAATGTAATGTAATGTTTACACTGTGAAAAGGGTGGCATGAGATACTTACTTGAAAAAAAATTATTTTCTACACTACCCCGGGCCATATACTCGTATATCAGAACCCGATGCTCATCTTCGCAGCAGTATCCAATCAATTTCACCAAATTTGGATGGGAAAGTTGACCCAAAAATATGACTTCGGCCTATTCACAAAGCTCTCAGTGAAACTTTCGGAAGAAGCTACTATTTGAAAGAAAGTTAAAAGAACAAACTGTCAAGAATATGGATAAATTAGAATATTACCAGCCATTCTCTATGGCCTTGATAACTATTGATACCATCATGAACTTTAACAGCTACAGGAATACGCGGAAGCCCTTCCTTGAAATCATCAGAAATGAATCCCTTGTAAACACTTCCAAACCCTCCACCACCTAACATGTGATCTTGTCTAAAGTTTCCTGTGATTTCCTTTAGTTCATTGTACGTGAAAACAACCAATGGATTTGCAGCTGAACTACGACGCAAGTGTTCTACTTCAGCAGGATTTGATGGTAGCTTACTCTTGTCCTCTTTTGCTTTAATCATGGATGGGCTCTGATCTTTTGGAGACTCTAAATTAGAAACAAGCAGCCCATCACATACCAAACACAGCATCGAACATAATTCATATTTTGTTCCTTAACTTCTGCTAAAACGTTTAAGAAGAAGGGGTGGGGAAGAAAGAATGTACAAAATTTTTTACTTAGATACCAAAGGTAAGATCTGCTTTTGTTTTTCTTTCTTTTTGTGCCATAAAAAAGAGGGAAGAAGCATTGAAGCAAGTCTAGTATTTGCAACTTCAGAAGTGTGTATGACATATTAAACGAATTCCTATTGTAAAATCACCTTATGATATCTTGAATCAAACTCGAGAGCAATGAGGTCAACATCCTATACACTTATTGGATGGGAAATTAAGTCTCTCCGAAAAGCATACTACACCAACCAATCGAAAAGGGAAATTAACCATGTCAACTAAGCAAAGAGTTTGTGTACAAAAGAATAATGTAAACAGAAATGGATTCAATTTTCAGGCAATAGGTAGTTTCTGCATACTTGTCATGAGACTGCATTTTTTACCTCTGTACTAAAAGTAAAATGCCTCTGCTGCCTAAGAGTTTTAGCAATTTTAGGTGAAGAAAGGGAAATGTATGAAATGGACATAAAGGAGAGAATGAAAAAAGGTTCCTTTTGTTTATTCTTTTACTTTTCCAGTCATGTTTCACTTGTAAGTGTACCCAACCCGGGACAAAAATCCTACTAAGATCGAAAGGATATACCAGGAACTAGGAAACAGAAGGAAAACAAGAAGACCCATAGTAGTAGGAGTACAGGAAGAAGACAGCATTTAAAAGGAACACAGCTTTCAATACCTTCAAAGAAAAACAGAAAATGAGAAATTAGCTAAAAAATGGAACCTCAAAAGCAGAGAACGTGAACGGTTAACCTAATTAACAAGCAAAAAACAGAGGATGATCATTCTTGATACAGTTTTCAACCCACCGTTCAACTAAATCAAGGTTCGAAAAGCCATAACAACACAAACCCACATCTAAAATCACATGTTCCAGTCCTGAGTGTATAGATTAAAGACTCCAGAGGAAAACCAACCTGATTTAGCATTCAAAGATACTCTGGATATTGAAGGTTCCCACCCGCACCAGCAATTCCCCATATTGTACAAAGAATCAAAATAGAAGCCTAATTAAACAAAATCCAGCACTTTGAAGAGTTAAATCAACTAATCATCATACTATAATTCCCTGACCACAGAAAATTCAACTGAAGAAAACGAAAAACCCCCGAAGAATAGTGAAATGGGTTTTGAGAGATTAGCGAGGGATGGTGAAGGAATGGTGGGAGCTATTGTTTGTGGTGCTTATTTTCTTTGTTTTCTTGATGGCAATGATGGGTTTTGAGTGTTGGCGTGGGGGCTCTGTTTCTTGTGCATGGAATGGAAGGAGTATTTTGTTCTGATTCAAATGTGTGTGTTTGTGCGCTTTCTTTTTCTTCTTTTGTAGTGCGCCCCTGCGCATTTTGAACTCCACCAATCCTTTTCCATCCCCTCCCAGAACTTCCCTTTCACATGTGGTTTGAGAAAAATATTCAATGGCCTACGATCGCATCAGTACGGTGTATTATAGACCGCCGGATTAGAGGATGAAAGATTTATGTGTATCGTATGCCGTTAGTCTCAGGTGAACCGTCGCAATGCTCCACTACTGAATACTTTCTCGCGCGCGCCTCCACGGCTTTAGGGTAGACCAATTTTGTAAACATTGCAACTACTTACCTACCATTTTAGATTGTACCAGTGACATCTAAACTGTATATGTATACAGCTCCATTGTTGGTAGGACAAGTTGCCTAGCAACTGTTCGATAATATGTCAGCAATATGCCTAAGATGCTCAATCCTTGTCTGATTCAGCTCCTAACAGCCTGCAGGTGATCTATCTGATTAGGAGCGGAGATGAAGCATACGCTTGAGCATTGGCGATCGGAGGTCGCATCAAAATGTGGAAGAGAAAGGCCTTTAAAGGAGCTACAAAGCAATGATACATTCGAAGCAGACTTCCAATCGGCTACATTTGGGAAGCAATAATTAAAAAGAAAGAAATAATCAGGTTGTTGGCGAACAGGGTTTAAACTGTCGTGACACAGGTTAGTCTTACCCTACCAATGATAGTGTCACATGCGAAATTTTTTGCATTAAAAATAGAAGATTTAGTAATCCTGATTGTTCTGTCCTTCAATGGCCAATCTATTTAAACAAGATAAATAGAATAACCTGAACTGTAGACTGGCTAGGCAATCTTTCTGTGCTAATTGACAAATAATCTTGATAAATGGCGCCACAGAGAAGGCTCATATATACAAGTAGGTAAAATCTGACCACCATGTCCTGTTCTATGTTGCTTTTTGCAATCTTGTTGGATTAACAATTGAATAACTAATCTGGGAATGCAAGATCACCTTCATACTAGTTTGGCAAGAAGAACCAAACACTTGTGTCCTACAAGTCATCATGAACGGCAGCTTAGACGAGTGTCCTATGTCGGTGTAGTGTGTGCACTGTGGCAAAATAGGATGAGGTTGTGTATTTATAATCGTTTTGGTGGGAACCGCCATGTTATCATCAACTTTGCTTGTTTGGAGTAAAGCTTAAGGAAACCCTTTTCCGGTTTTCAGCTCAACTTTTTAGAAGCAGGGCCAGTGACTGTAATGGAATTGGCTTAGTTCTCTTTAATAGTACTGACATGCAAATTGTACATGAGGAACTATAGAAAGTAAAAGTGGTTCATTGCCTCAATTTATCTTTTAGAACTAAGTCGTGTTCTTGTAATTAAAATAGTTTTGTAACACAGAGAGAATGAGCAGATACACAAATCAGGTAACATCATTCAGCGTGCGTCGTCAAATTCTAGTGCTCTTTTCAAATCTTTGGCTATTAGACTGCTCTTTGAATTAGAAGCCGCCTAATGGTAATATGAATGATGTTGTTGCATTTGTTATTTATGGCTAACATATAAAAAAAAAAGCTCGAACGAAGCAGGGCCTTATTCTTCTAGTTCGCGTTAGCCAGGCGATGTCCTAATCAATTTGTTGACTTATTGTACAAAGTTATGCCCTCTCTCTCTCTCAGCACACCATACAGACACCACACACACTCGTTTGCTGTGTTAAAGTTGTGGGTTATCTCAAAGATAGCAACAAAACTAGAACAGTAGTGGAAAGCTGAGCTCAAGATCCAACATTATGACCAAGTTGCATATTCTCATTCTTATTCTTCTGAAGCACTTCAAGTTCAAGATATCATTTCAGAATTCTGTAGAAAGTATACGTATGGTACCCCTTATTTGACATTCTGCGACTGAATGACCTGGAGACATCACTTCTGAAAGATGTAACAGAAAAGCAAAATGACTCTCTCTCTCTATCTGTCTGCTACACCATCCCTGAGTCAACGTCTTCTATTCGTACTAATAGATTCTTAACACACAGATATATGTGAAGTTTTGAAGTGTAAGCAATCATAATATGATCATCTAGTCATAATAAATGGCAGTAAAATACATGATAAAAAACACGGGGAAGAAAACATCATCTTCTAAATGGCAAACTACAATAATAAAGCACTTTTCACCAATCAGTGGAATAACTACATGCAAATCTGCAAGACTAATCATAATATCAACTTCGTTGCCTGCATATCCAATGGCTACCATTAACCAGTAGTATGATCTGATATGGAAGCTTCACACTTGATTGGTCCCACAAATATATACATAACTAGGAACATGGCAAGTCGTTTTTGACAGTCACTGAAATTTTGAGTCTTTGACCCTTGAGAGCTTTGTCACTATTTCTCACTTCTGTAAAAACTTAACAAGAAGGTTGGCATTACCTTCGTGCATTCTTATGATCGTCATATATGATTAAACTTCCTTTATTTGGCATGGTAAAATGATAAGCTCTCTTGTATGTATATGCCTTTGATGTTGTTCATTTTTTTTTCTCCTCTGCACGTTTATTACCCAATTAAGAACTAATGTTACATAGACTTCTGCATGTTAAACCATGCCTGATTATACACTACGGAATCTTAGAAGACTCATCTTTCAACTTTACTACAACCCTTTTCTCTTCACTTCCTAAGAACAGATGATGCAGTTATTATTCAGAATCACTGGACCGTAATCTAGTAGCAAATTAGCCAGATAGCCCAATAATGACAACGCATACTAAACCCGGCCACATAACGAATTCCTAAGTGTATCAGCAGCAAGCTATCTTTGTATGGACTATATATTGAGAAGGGGCAGATTGCTTTTCTATGCCCTCGTACATATGAGCTGAGAGATACTCTGTTTCTTGTTCTATTCATAACCATGAGCTGCATGCATATTGAAGAGTATAAACTCTGCTCTTGTAGTATATGATAGTGTTTTAGAAGGTAAACAACATATGATTGTATAATCAACGTATTTAACTTTACAATAACCAGGAGATATAAACCTTAATGTTGCACTTAAATTTCTCGCTTATGAAAGCAAACTAGTTGCTTTACTTCAATCAAAGTTATGATGCATTGAAGATGCAATTATAGATGTATAGATTGTTATGACAGGTATCACCAGAAACCTTCTGTCGAAGCATGTCTCTCAAGGTTCATGATGTGGAGTTCATCTTGGAAGGTGAAAATTTACGTATTTCGCAAGCTTGAGGTCCTTCATCATAATCTTGCAATTACGCAACACGTCTGAGCTTAATTTACGCAAGGTTCTGAGCAGAAATCTAGCTAAGCAATGATTCAATTGTTGACAGATAAACTTCTCAAGTCATTCTAGTTATATGTGTAGTCAGTATCCTCTACTAGATATATTAGCTACCTTTGCTGGCCACTGTATAGGGTACTCTCAGATGAAACTGTTTGCAAGATAATTTTGATGAACAAGTAGCTGATAGAGTAACATAGAAACATTACACTTTATAAGACGGTCCCTTATTTTCTACTCCTGCGGGGAAAGGATTTGTAGCTTGCACCTGCACTAGGAATACATGGGTTGCTAGGTGTGGTTATTTGCCCTAGTATCGTATAATTCTCAATAATGCAGCCTATCTCAATTGCTACCACTAATTACCATGGAAAGAAGTAGAGAAAAGATCCAAATGACCTCATATAGGTATCAACTGCATGCTTAGTAGGCATGCTTATGAGCCATTACAGTATGATTGCACTATAGTCACCCTTTAGTAGATTCTGGTTTATATGTTATTGGTAGGTTACGTTCCTTTTGCTTATAGTTAATAGAGAAAGCACATAAGAAGATCAGAACGAAGCCCTTGTTACCTCAAGATGAATTTGCAATCCTTATCATGTCCGTGGTCATACAAAATGGGAAGAGTTCATGCCAGAATAAAATAGTTTTGTCAAACTCGCCACTCTGTTCTAGGAAACTAAGAATGCAATGATTTTAACTTAGTGATCAGCTAATCAGGTTTACAATCTAGCAAGTGATTAAAAAATGTAGGACTCTATTTTCAGAGAATGATGAAATCCACATGTAGTTCTCCTTGGAGGTATTCATAGTATCTATATGGAGCTTTATGAAGGTGACCTTTTGGTTGTGAATCACCTGGTATTATACTACATAAACGGAGTTAGTTAGAGAAAAAGGGGAACTACATATCACTATCAACCGTAGTGAGAAGGAAAAATACCATTACTGTTCCCATGGGAAGTTTGTCAGAGTTCTTGCAGCTTTGAAATCCTTCGAATACACGCACTCCTCAACCATCCTCTCCTTTGCCACCTTCTTTGGGAAAGAAAAGTGGTCAACCTTTACTTCCCTATATAATCCCAACCCACCATTTGGTTCTCACATTGGAGACAATGGGCAATGCCTTCCACTATTTCTGGGGCCTGTCCCTCTCACTTCCACTTTATTTTATTCACTCAACATGCACTTCACATGTACCTTCATTGCAAGCTATCAGTGCTTATTGTTTTTTGTTGTTTTTCTAGTCTCTTTTAATAATCTCATTTCATCTTACTGTCTCTGTGATTCTTTCTTCAAACAGGTCTACATAGTCTATCTAGGGCTCAACCATTTCCATGATCCTCTCCTCACTTCAAAGCATCATCTTCAACTCCTTGCTAATGTCTTTGAAAGGTTTTAATATTATAGACTACTCTTGTGAAATCTATGCCAAGTTTGGAGTGGATGGTTACTGATATTATCATGCTATCTCTTACCTTTGTTTCTTTCTATTTGCTCATAGCAATGAAGCTGCAAAGCAAGCCATGCTGTACAGTTACAAGCATAGTTTCTCAGGTTTCTCGGCAAAGCTTGATCCGGCCCAAGCAGCCACCTTAGCCAGTAATGACCTTCATTTTTGCATTTACTAGCTAGTTTGCAGGAACTTTCCTTACTAGCTACAAACACTTCCATCTTAATGACGAAATAACCAACATGGGGGAAACTATTGCAGAAATGAAAGAAGTGATATCAGTGTTTGAAAGCAAGACAATGCAGCTGCACACGACAAGAAGCTGGGATTTCATGGGTCTTACCTTGGACTTCAGTTCTGAAGTGACTCCATTGCAGCTAGCTTATGGTGATGACATAGTAGTTGGGATCTTTGATACAGGTCTCGATACCTTCTTTTTCTATTTGTGATTGAATACAGTTTTTCTTATGATTATTCTATCCTGTAACCCTAATTTCACTAACATTCTTTTTCTTTTCTTTTTTATTTCCTTTTCTTTTGCTCATTAGTGCCTTGTTCTCATTACCTTATTGACACGCCGGAATCCTGCATATACAGCTACGGATGTAGGATCTTCTTCAGCCTTTTCATATAATTTATCAAAAGAATAATTCCTTTATTGGGAGCGGGAATTTATGCAAAATTTTATCTATTATTGTGTTTCATTTGTCGCTAAAATATAAGAAGACCAGCGAGAAAAGTAGGAGTGATACTATACATAACAAAATGCACAAACTATACGCCGAGTTCAAGAGGAGAGGATAGATACAAAGATGGGCAAAACTTTGAAAATGTGATCCTCACAGATGAAATTAGTACAGATAGAATATGAAGTTCACTTCATGTTTCTATGGCTTTATTTACAATCTATATAGATAGAGCTTATTTTTGGCTTTGAAAGATTAGATTTGTATTTCACATAGGTATGGGAAAAGGTGGCATGCCACTGATGTATTTATGTGTCTATCTATGAATGACATGGAAGGTATCTGGCCAGAATCCGAGAGCTTCCAGGAAGAGCCTGACTTGGGGCATGTTTCAACAACTTGGAAAGGCGAATGTGTCCAAGGAGAGAAGTTTGATCCAGCAAAAGCATGTAATCAAAAGCTAATTGGTGCACGATTCTACTATGAAGGTTTCGAGCAAGAATTTGGGCCACTCGAAGATGCAAGCAGCAACTTGGAATATAAATCTGCTCGGGGCTATCTCGGCCATGGCACTCATACGGCTTCAACCGCAGTGGGATCTATAGTAAAAAATGCAAGCTTTTTGGATATAGGGCAGGGCGTTGCTAGGGGTGGAGCCCCTAGGGCTAGACTAGCAGTATACAAAGTGTGCTGGAGCTTAAAGGTAGATAACAATACGGAACCTGATGATAAATGCACGGATGCCGATGTAATTAAGGCTTTTGACGATGCCTTGCATGACGGAGTTCACGTGATATCAGCCTCGTTTGGTTCGACACCTCCCATGGCTCCGTTTTGGAACTCAAGTGCTGATATTGGTTCCTTTCATGCCATGCAAAAGGGTGTGAGTGTTGTATTCTCGGCTGGCAATGACGGGCCGGATCCATCTTTAGTGACAAATGTTGCTCCTTGGAGCATTTGCGTGGCTGCTTCTTCGCTAGATCGAGCCTTTCCAGCCCAAATAATACTCAATAACAACATCTCTTTCACGGTAATTTGATCGATTTACCTTCACATATCTTGTGTACTAAGTTTTATATTACTTGGATTAGGTCTGCACCTCCATCCCTATCAATGATAGATTAAATTATATGCCTGAACTTTATGGAGCTTGTGCAGGGGGAAAGTCTAATTGCTGAGGCAATATCAGACGCGAGATTAGTTGGAGCTAAAAGATATTTTGACCAAGGGTGATGTCTCTCTCCATCTTCTCTTGACTAGAAAAATATCTGTTCTAACTTCTAACCATTACACTGATACATGTTATCACGAGTGTGCACAAAATTATTAGCACAGCATGCTGTGCACCGTGGTAGGAAACATTGAAACTGGTTATTTGTTGTTGAAAGGTAAGGAAGACATGAGTTTTAATATGATCATGGCTTTCGTGGAGTAAAAGGTAATGGGTCCAATGCTTTAACCTGGTGAGAAATTTCAATTTTCTAGTCTCAGCTATGTTAGCCAATCGACTGGAGCGTGTTAACATGTAGTTTGTAACGATTATCACAGGTATTTTCAGACTGTTATGAAAATTTGCTTGCGTGCATGGGAGCAGTAGCAGATCTGGTCAATACACTATATCATGTCATAACTTGAAACATGCATGTGCAGGATATGTAAGTTGGATAGATGGAATAGCAGAACAGCTACAAGGCGAGACGTAGTGCTATGCTTCTCCACCATAGGATCCGTAGAGGCTGGTGAGGCAGTAGAAGCAGTGAGTAAGGCCAAAGCATCTGGCTTGATCTTTGTCGAGCCTCTTTCTAGGCAGATTGCGGATGTTGATGCCATCCCAACTGTCCGCATTGATATCATTCAAGGCACCAAAATCCGTCATCATCTTGCTCAATCTCGGAGGTGATTCTAGCTATTGAGTATGTAATAAAAGGAAAATACTTGTGTCCAGTACACTCTGCAGCGTGCCAAACACTAGTGTCCACTGTCCAGTACACTCTATTCAGCCTATCCCTTCCCCTCTCTCAATAGTAACACAGTGAAACCCACATTGTTAATGTTGTGAAACGGTATCGGCCTTACTTGTACGTATAAATATATTTTCCAACACGACTAGATTAACACATACGAATAAGAATGTTGTGTTCTACTTGCATCTTAAATTTGATTATTCTTTGACTTTCAACTATCTTTTGTAAATAAGTATCCGTTATTTATTGTTTTTGGTTCTCGTTGAGATGTCAAGTGATTCATATTGAAATTCTGTACTCAAATCAATTTATACTCAAAATTTCGTCAAGTGAATCATATTCAGTCTAATCCTGCAACTAAGGTCTAACTGGAGTACTTTTCTTTTATTTTTGCTAAATTACGGAGATTCTTCTAACATAAATTTAATGAAAATGAAGCTATCCTAAAGTGCAAATATTACCAAGCAAGGCAGTTATCAAGAAGTCACCAGCTCCTAAAGTCGCATATTTTTCTTCTAGAGGGCCGAGTTCACTCTCACCTGATATTCTCAAGGTACGTAGGGCCTGCCAAAGTTGATGTTTCAATTCCTGGTACTTTTAAGAATATATATGCTTTTTTTTTTTTGCACAGTTTACTACTTGAGTTATCCTTGTTCTCTTGTGAAAGATTGAGTCAATGACTACGTCAATTTTTTGTCCTTTTAATCAAAGATCGGTCACATGCTTTGCACGTTATATAGTAATTTAAAATAAAAATATTATTAACTTTAATATAAAAAAAATACAATTAAAATTAATTATTATGACTATTATAATTAAATTATAACAATAAATCAGTTGTTAAGTACTAATCAAAGACTCAAAATATTAAAAGTTAATTGTATAAAACATGGTCTTACTTTTAAACCCTAATTTAGTCTATTACTCTCTCTGTTCTAAAAAAAATTATATATTTCTTTTTTTAGTTGTTCAAAAAAATTGATCACTTTCCAAGTTAAGAAAGATTCCTTAAATGTTTTTACATGTTTACATTTTGTACACTTTTTGTTATTCTACTTCTTTCTTCACATATGATCCTCGACCAATTCACTTCTCTACTCAACCATTTTCTTCCCCGTTCCCCCCCCCCCCCCCTCTCTCTCTCCCTCTCGGGATAGAATGAAAAACTCATATAATAAGACTTATATCCTAAATAAGCATGCCTTCAAATATGATCAATTAATTTGGGATGAAGGAAGTACAATTTTCATATATCTCTTATTTTAGGATTAAAATACGTAGTAAGTCTTTTTTCAACTTTTTCTATCTTAAGTTCCAACGTTTGAGTACAATTTATCTAAAACTACGCTTAATCTTAATTATTTTCTATTTTCTAGTTTTCAATTAAAAAATCTATAGTGTACTCTAAATTTTTCTTGATAGTATACTATAGAGCTCTCTTTTATTTTTATTTTTATTTAACATGACCTTGTTCATTTTAGTAGTAAATAAGGACTTCTATTTTTAACACAGACTTAATTATATGATAATATCAAACCTACTCATCTAAAAAAAATCTATATACAAGTGTGTTTGTGTCATCTGATAATAGCATGACCTTGTTCATTGCAAACAGTTTCATCTGATATTTATTTATACTAAACTGCGGTAAAAATCTGTTTTCACAACAGCCAGATGTCACTGCCCCAGGAATCAATATTTTAGCAGCATGGCCTCCCCAAACTCCTCCAACCTTTTTACCGACTGATACTCGCTCAGTGGAATGGAATTTTCAGTCAGGAACATCAATGTCATGCCCTCACGTGTCTGGTGTAGTTGCCCTTATCAAATCTGTGCACCCTGACTGGTCTCCTGCTGCCATCAAATCTGCCCTGATGACTACAGGTAGGAAGTACAAGAGTTCTGAGTTTATATCATCGCTGCATTTCTTTAACGTGCATGATAAAATGCAATGCAGAAACCATTTATGTTGAGACAAGCATATATATATATATATATATATGGCGTTCGTATAAGATGAGTCCCTCCATAAAGGATTTCTTACCATTTTTGTTTCCAACTCTGCATTGCAGCCTACACCAGGGACACAACTGATGACATAATTTTAGCTGGATCTGAGAAAGCTTCTGATCCCTTCGACATTGGTGCTGGCCACATAAATCCCTTGAAGGCAATGGATCCAGGACTAGTATATGACTTGAAGACGCACGACTATATTCTCTACCTGTGCAACATTGGATTCACGCAGGACCAAATCAAACGCATGGTTATTCTCTCTCCTGGCACCTCCACAGCCTGCCCAAAAGGTCACAAGACCAACACCAATATTAACTATCCGTCAATCACCGTCTCGAGTCTCCAGTCCGCCGTAACCATCAAGAGGACTGTCCGTAACGTTGGGCATAGGAAGACTGCGATATATTTTGCGCGCATCGTGAATCCTGATGGAGTGGAGGTGGTAGTCTGGCCAAGGGTATTGTTTTTCTCTTGCTTTAAAGAGGAAGCTTTCTATTTTGTGACACTGAAACCAGTCAAGACCTCTCAAGGGAGATATGATTTTGGTGAGATAGTCTGGTCAGATGGATCTCATCACGTTAGAAGCCCTTTGGTTGTGTGTGTCAACACCATTACTACTGCTTCTCCTTCTTCTGCGACTACTGTTAATGCTGGTGGTTCCGTACCGCATGCAAGCGTCTAGGACCACTCTTTGGTGCCTTTTTGGCAGCTAGAAAGGGAGAAAGCAGTGCTTTTACAGTTGTTGTACCAGAAACGTTCGAATTGAAGATCGACTATGTTTTTTTTACCATGTATCCACGTTTTGGCTGTGACCAGCCTGTGTAACAAATTACAGGAAATTACCGTATTAAAAATGGAAATTTTGCTCTCTTGAAAATAATATCTTGGTATTCAATGTCTTGGACGGCTACTCTATAGGATTCAACAGTTTCTTCCTAGTTAGAAAGCACTCCAGCAAAGAAGGTTACAAGAACACTTTCTGCCTTCTTTTATCACCACCGAAAATTAGAATAGAAATTTAGACAGAGAGCTAGAGATTTTCAGAATTATTGTGAGTATAAGCCAAAGGGAAAGTTGTCTTTTTTATAGTGAAGAAAAGAGTAAAAGTCACGCTTGTGAATACAATAAAAAATAAAAAAAAAGGGCTAATTGACAGATTAAATCACCGGACTAATTTCGGGATTTCTTTGTTCATAAAACCTCGTGTAAAAATGTGTTGGTAGTTTAGTTAACAAAAATCCCATGATACGTTGAGTAGCAAAAGAGTGCCACGGAGAAAGCCTATGAGGGCTTTTGGGCCGAGATTTGCAACCGCCCACCTCCACCCCAGCTTGACACACTTATAAGTGAGTTCATTACGTGTGCACTGCAATCCAACACGTAACCCAACTTGGGTATGGATTTCATTAAGAACTAATGTTCAACCTCCAATGTTGTAGTTAGACACTATTCTACGTCATAGGAATGGACTATCACGTAAAAAATTTAGGATAGAGTCTTAGCTGATCAACCAGTAGCTTGTTATTACTCATATGAACCTAATTTTGGGATCAAATTCACATAGGTTGGGTTCTTAATAGGTTGACCTTTGGTGTCAGCATAAGTCTCATTCTTCTCGATATAACTCTCACTAGATTAATGCTTAGTGCTTTTGCCAGAGGATCAGTCAAGTTCAACTCTATTTCACCAAAGTAAGGGATATAATCCCATCATTCGGTAGTTGCTGCATAATGTTACGTCTTAGGTGAACTTGCATACTCCTATAGGTATAGGCTTTGTTCTAAGCGAGGTCGATTGTAGCCTGGTTATGATAAAGAATCGAGGCTAATGGAATTGGTTGCATCTATAGAGAGATGTTTACAAGTAGGTTATGAGACACTTCGCTTCAATACTTAACCTTTTGTAAGGCAATGAACTCAGAATCCATCATAGTATGAAAATTTGGTTGGAAGATTTTCAAGAGATTGTTCCTCCTCCAAGAGTAAATGTATCACCACGTATGGATTTAGTCTCTTCTACGTCAAAGGTCTCATTAGCATCACAATAACCTTTTTCATACTGCAGGAAATCTACGAGAGCAAAAAGAGTAATCCATGATGTCTTTCAAATATTTAAGCACTCTGCCTAAAGCAACCAAACGAACTTCACCGAGATTATGTGTCTATCAAAGTTATGCCATATTTTTGGTGTCATTCATCAAGTACACGAGGCTACTAATTATTTGAGTAGATTGAGAAACATCACTGTCTTCCCTAGATAGTGATGTATCTAGGGAAGACAACTGACATATTACGCTATAAAATGGAGAAATTACAAACAAACTTTTGCTCAATCATTCAAATTCAATTATAATTATATTTCCTGCTAATGAATAAAAACTTCTTAGCTTTTCACACTCACTATTCAGTTAACACTTAATAATCTAACATTTAAGATACAATAGTAAACTCTTGATGCCTCATACTCTATGACTTTTAATGGCTAAGACCCCGTCTGCATTAGCATCTTTATAAAAGAGAACTAGTGGTAAATTTTTTTTACTGTAGCCATAATTACAATATTAATAATAACATAATGACAAGACGATATGACTTCTTTACGTATAGGATATCAATTCATCAAATTTGACAAAATGAAGCCGAACGGTTACATGGTTTGACGAAGAAAAAAAATAGTAACCTGTCAACTCAACTTGTGCGCTTTCGTCAATCCTAACTTTAACACCAAAACTTCTCAGAGATAATAAATACGGTGTTTGCCAAGATATTGCCACTAACAAACTTGATAATCTTTCTTTTGCCATTAAAAGGTATCATTGCCCCCAAAGGTTATATATATAGGTATAAATTGGCAATGCCAAAATTTTTCTAGTGGTTGATAGTCTCCATGCTTGCCCCTCCCCCACCAACCTTGGCCCCTTACCCTCCAAAGCCTCAACAGGTCTGTCTCCAATGGAAAACAAAACCCCCCAATACGATTTTGAGTTCTTCCTCTGACCTCTTAGTTAGTAGAAGAAACCCTAATTGCAATGCGACCCAATTATCTGTCCCTTCCAATGCTTCAACTCATGACAAAATCCTTTTACACAGGGACTGGCCTGCGCTCCTCCAAATCTCAATTGGGTCTGGAGATGTCAACCTGGGTCTGTCCATTCATGGGTTCTTGGTCAAATTGGGTTATCAAAGTGACGCCTTTCAGGGTAATAACCTCATCAACATGTACGCAAAGTTCAAGAGACAGGATCGTGCACACCAGGTTTTTGATGAAATGTTTGATCGGAATACCATCACCTGGACTTCTCTAATTAATGGTTATTCATTGACCAATGATGCAGAGTCTGTTTATCGTATTGCCTATCAAATGCATAAGTTAGGAGAAGAGTTTAATGAGCATACTTGGTCTGTGATCTTAAAGGCATGTGAGTCGCGAAATGATCAGATTAATGGGGAACTGATTCATGGTTTGCTCATAAAAAGCGGGGTTTGTGAAGATGTTGTAGGTACTTCATTGATTTCCATGTATTCAAAAAGCGGGTACTTTGAGAACGCGGAGTGATTGTTCATTGATATGACTTACAGAGATGTTCGATGTTTGAATCTCATGATTTCGGAATATGGAAGGGCGGGTTGTAACGAGAAGGCGATTCGGGTCATGATTGAGTTTCTGAATTTGGGGCTGGAGCCAAATGATTACACGTTATCAAATGTGTTAAGTACTTGCAATGGAGATAGAGATGTGGAGGAGGGCAGGCAGTTGCATGGACTTGCCATTAAGCATGGTTTCGTGGCTAAAAGCTCAGTTGGAAATGTGATGATTACAATGTATGGCTATTATGGGCTGGTTGAAGAGGCAGAAAGTATGTTTCGTCAGATGGATGAGAGAAACTTGGTCTCGTGGACTGCTCTTATGTCAGTATATGTGCAAAATGGCAGTGGTGAGAAAGCTCTACGTGGGTTTTTAGAAATGATGATGTTTGGAATTTACCCTGATTTGGGTTGTTTAGCTACCGTACTTGATGGTTGTTCGGAGACCAAGAATCTGGAATTGGGACTTCAAATTCACGGAATGATTGTAAAGCTCGGATTACTCCTTGATGTCAGGGTTGGGACCGCATTGGTAGATTTATATGCCAAATGTGGGAAGTTGTGGTCTGCAAGAATCGTGCTTAACATTCTCGATACACTAAACACTGTTTCCTTCAATGCAATTTTAATTGGATTTATGGAGGTTCAAGGAGATAATGGAGAAGATGCCATGGCTTTGTTTATTGAACATAGAATTGCTGGTATGGTACCATATCCAATAACCTTTGGACGGTTGTTAAGTTTGTCTGCTGATCAAGCTAGTTTGGATAAAGGGAAAGGTCTTCATGTTTTAGCCATTAAAATGGGTTTCGTAGACGATATAATGGTAGCTAATGCTTTAATCACCGTGTATGGCAAATGTGGTAGCATTGAAGATGCTTTTTACGTGTTTAGTGGGATGAATGGCCATGATTCAGTATCTTGGAACGCCATGGTTTCTGCATATGCCCTTAACGGGCAAGGTAGGAAAGCAATTATGCTCTTTGAAGGAATGATGAAGCAAGGATTTGCTCCTGATGGGATCACGATATTGGGTGTTCTTCAAGCTTGCGTATACTGCGGTCTATGGGAGTATGGGTTTTTAGCTTATTCAGTGCA
Organism: Escallonia herrerae; assembly: GCA_033070095.1. NCBI lineage: Eukaryota > Viridiplantae > Streptophyta > Magnoliopsida > Escalloniales > Escalloniaceae > Escallonia > Escallonia herrerae. The sequence continues at coordinate 91,278 of JAVXUP010002362.1, read as the reverse complement.
ATGGAGGTGAAATTGGGTATCAGGCCAGTGATTGAGCACTATACTTGCATGGTTGATCTTCTAGGTCGATCCGGCTTCTTTCGCGAAGCTTTGGAGTTTATCAACAGAAGCCCATTCTCTGATTCACCTCTTCTTTGGAGGACATTGGTTCATGTGTGGAAGCTACTAGGGGATTTGGGATTTGGTAAGATAGCTTCAACTCATTTGCTTGATTTGGCACCCGAAGAAGCCGGATCTTACATACTTGCCTCCAATATGTTTTTTGGAGGAGGGATGTTAGATGAGGCTTCTAGGGTAAGAACCAGAATGCATGACTTGAAGGTGAGTAAAGAAGTAGGTCGCAGCTGGATAGAGATTGATAACAAGACACATCAGTTTTCTGCCAGCAGTAAAGACCACCCTGAAAGTAGGGATATATATGCCAGATTGGATCTACTGGAGGCTGAGATGAGACAATCATCTGATGAAGCACTCCTCTAATGAAACATTGTTACATCTTATTCTAGTATCCAGCATTATGCATACATCTCGTGAAGAAACTTAATAAGAGAAACGTAGTAATTGGCTGGAAGATGCCCAAGGTGAGTGTCACTAATTTCCTTAACGCAATCGCTCATCTTTGGCTGGAAGATGCCCAAGGGAGTGTCACTAATTTGCCTTGGCACGTCCACTTATCAGAGATTTATCTAGAGTGTACTATGATTCAAATTTCTCTGTAGAATGGAAAGAATAACAAAAAAACTGTAAGGCATATGGGCCATGGCGGTCAGCTCTCCTAAGATCATAGAACGAATGATGCAGAAGAAGATTTCTTGCAAGGCGTTTAACGCTGCAGACCGTCATCATAATTGTGGAGTGCTGTGAAGACTCATGATCATTGTGGGAGGAAATTGTCTGCTGCTTCAATTCTTCGCTCAAATTACAAACGCCAGAAGAGTTCTCAACTGGCAATTCGAGGTATGAACACTTAACTCACTTTGTACACATTTGCAATGCAAGGTAATAATTCATTCTACGTAACATGCCAATTGTTACATGCATGTATTTTTAACTTTGTGGACTTGTTTCTAGTTAGATACGTTGAAAAACTACATCTAATTATATATTCATTTTTGTTTTAAGCCATATAGTCAATCAGTTGAAAGTATCAAATTCAACATTTACAGAAAAGGGTTTCTTAAAAGTATATGTAACCTTTACTAGAGAGAGTAAAGTTGTTCGCTTTCTTTTTCCACCTTTCTAATCGTCACAGAACAAATCATAAGCAAAATCTATTATGCCGACTTTATCATTGCAAAATTTTCATCTTTCCTTATACATTATTTGTACTTGTTTCTTTGCTCTTTGTCGACAAATAAAAGAAAGTGGAAGTAAAAGATTAGCATATGCGTTGTAAAAGAACCAATCAACTTGATTTAATTTTGGATAAAGTTCTCCAGTTAATTTTTAGCAAATCAACCCTGCCAAGTCTCTGGAATGATGGGAGGCCACCCTTGCTTTACTGTCTAGATGTATTTTCCAAACTGAAATGGAACTCTGACTCGAAGAATGTAATTCAGTTTTAAACTCACTGTCATGTTTTATTCCTAGATATGTTTCCTACAGAGCCTAAACTTTTCCTTGGGTCGGTTGGGGCTCCTCCTAGCAAGTTCTTGTTGAGCATCCATCATATGTTTCAGCACTGGAGTGAACTGGAGTCTCATATCATTACTATGGAACTCGTTACCAGATACTCAAGTTGCCAAATTTTTTGCTACATCATGAGTAGCAAACGATTGCTAGATTAATGCTGCTGTTACTGACATACATGCATTCGCCAAATCCTTCCACTTCCTTCTAAAAGTTGGAACCTTGAATATGATGTGGTTAGAGCAGAGGGTGCTTGGTTCCCCTTGATGCTCAGTAATTGTGCCATGTTAGTTTTGGTGTCCCTCTTAATAGTTTCATCGATTTGTTTTCTATTTCCCCATCGGTTTTTGGGACCCTGGCATGGCCCCAAGTACACTGCTAGTTAGACCTTCGGGAGGAAGATCCTAAGAGACTATAAATATTTTTAAAGTAGACTATTGTTGAATTACAGCTAAAACCCAACTGGAAATTTCTAGATGAGAGAGGAGGAGGAAAGGAGACAAAGTAAGTTCTTTGCTTTCAATGTCGGAATATGGGACACAAAATAGAAGGGATATTTAAACTTGAAAACGTGACCTGATAAATACCGTAGGAAGAAAACAAGTGTACATGGAAAGTTTATTTGCTAGACTAGATGTGACATCAGTAGAATACAAAAACGTTAACTTACTTTCTGAAAATGTTTGGTGACCATGCTTCTGTTATCTCAGGGAAATTTTACGAATTTTACTTATTTCATCTAGGAACTTGAATTTATCCTAGTTTCTTAGTATCGGAAGGATGGGACTCTTGGAGGGGTTAAAAGCCTTTTGGATTTCAGTATTATTATTATTATTATTATTATTATTATTATTATTATTATTATTATTATTATTATTATTATTATTATTATTATTATTATTATTATTATTATTATTATTATTATTATTATTATTATTATTATTATTATTATTATTATTATTATTATTATTATTATTATTATTATTATTATTATTATTATTATTATTATTATTATTATTATTATTATTATTATTATTATTATTATTATTATTATTATTATTATTATTATTATTATTATTATTATTATTATTATTATTATTATTATTATTATTATTATTATTATTATTATTATTATTATTATTATTATTATTATTATTATTATTATTATTATTATTATTATTATTATTATTATTATTATTATTATTATTATTATTATTATTATTATTATTATTATTATTATTATTATTATTATTATTATTATTATTATTATTATTATTATTATTATTATTATTATTATTATTATTATTATTATTATTATTATTATTATTATTATTATTATTATTATTATTATTATTATTATTATTATTATTATTATTATTATTATTATTATTATTATTATTATTATTATTATTATTATTATTATTATTATTATTATTATTATTATTATTATTATTATTATTATTATTATTATTATTATTATTATTATTATTATTATTATTATTATTATTATTATTATTATTATTATTATTATTATTATTATTATTATTATTATTATTATTATTATTATTATTATTATTATTATTATTATTATTATTATTATTATTATTATTATTATTATTATTATTATTATTATTATTATTATTATTATTATTATTATTATTATTATTATTATTATTATTATTATTATTATTATTATTATTATTATTATTATTATTATTATTATTATTATTATTATTATTATTATTATTATTATTATTATTATTATTATTATTATTATTATTATTATTATTATTATTATTATTATTATTATTATTATTATTATTATTATTATTATTATTATTATTATTATTATTATTATTATTATTATTATTATTATTATTATTATTATTATTATTATTATTATTATTATTATTATTATTATTATTATTATTATTATTATTATTATTATTATTATTATTATTATTATTATTATTATTATTATTATTATTATTATTATTATGTTTATCATTATGTTTATGTTTATGTTTATGTTTATGTTTATGTTTATGTTTATTATTATTATTATTATTATGTTTATTATTATGTTTATTATTATGTTTATTATGTTTATTATGTTTATGTTTATGTTTATGTTTATGTTTATGTTTATAGTAACTCATTATATCCACTCTCTTCTTCACACACTTCCTTTCTGCAGCTCAAACAAGGGATAGACACTGAAGACGGTATGATAACCAAAGGATGATGGAAGTTTCTGAAAACTCCGAAGGTGGTGATTCAGAACGCGCGTTTATATCAGAGGAATGAACTACATGAGTTTGTAGTTTTATTATCTATCCTGCGATCAAATCATACATGCCGTCATACAAGCTGGCCAGGCAAGTGGTCTCTATTGAAGCCGGATGTCTAACCTAAAAGCATGGAGAAACCTACCAAATATATAGAAGAACCAATACTAAACCTCATGTATAGTCGATACAAAAGGCTTGACAGTATGAATGCCAGAGTAGTACATGTAGTCATTGCTAACCCTCGTACTCTTTGCTGCAATAGTTGTATATTCCTGCTTAGTAAATCTTTCTAACGTTGAACTCTGATAATGGGCATAATTTTCTATGTGTTGTTTGGGTGGCAATTTGATAGGCCACGTCGGCAGGAAGCAAAAGCCGTTTTGAATTTTGCCAGGTGAAAGAAACAGCAGAAGCCGTGTGGTGGCTGAATATAGAGTGTGGTCATCGGTCGGTAAATATAAATTTGTGGTCGTTCTGTTCTACGTTGTACAACTAGTAGCGTGTCGTGGCTCCTTTCTTTTTGCTAAAAGGAGTGAAAGAGGAGGAGGAGGAGAGCGTTGTGTAGGTGGACACTTGTAGACAAAGAGCGAGCTTTGCGAATCTTCACCAATCACCACAAACATTGGTGTGGATGTACGAGTTTGTGCGTGTGCACCGCTCTACTGTACAAGGAGATCATTAGTACAAGCAACAACGTGTGTTTCGAGTCCTTGTCTTTCTCAAGCATCACTTGCTTTGCTTCCCTCTGCGAGCATCGACATAGTTCCATAACTACTTCATACCCAAATTGGTATTATATATGGGTATCTATCTGTGGCAACAAGTCCATCCATACAATAGAAGAGTGAGAGTGGTGCATGGGAGTTGATTATGTGAAAGAGATTCTAGTTGATAAAAGTGTTTTGGCACCGTAAATGAGTTATCTTTCTTGTCTTGTTTAGGCTCGAACAACCTCTAATAGATGAAGTAAGACAAGTCTGTAAGATCTGTTTAAAGCGTGAAAGACTAACTTGGTATTTAATGTAAGTTAGCCATGGGTCCTGGCAATTCCTTTTAAACTAATTCATCTCCTTGGACAAGCGGCTTGGGACCGCTACCCAATTTTTGCAAAATTTAAGAAAGTAAACGTGACATTTTGACGTATTGCCGTATTTACAACAATCAGAAGCTAAAGACTACTCTTCCTTAAATGTCCCTTTACCACTCAGATTAAGAATCGATGACATAGGCATTCCGTTTAAAAAAGTTGGCTTATAGCTTGGATCTCTTACCAAAAACGGAAAACCAGTTTACTAAAGCAACCATTTGCATTAGTAGCTTCTTGGCAAACATTATGTTAGGGTGTGTTTGATAACTCATTTCAGCACTTAAAACTGAAAGTTTTCAATGGTTTAAAATTAAGTGCGTTTGATAACATATTTTTTTAAGCACTTAAAATAATAAGTGATAGATAAGATAAAGACCAATATTTTAAGTTACTCATGACTAACTTATCACTTATCACTTAAAGCGCTCAATAATTTCTCGTTAAACAATTTTTCCCTAACTGACTAATCTGCCCTCCATCTTTCTTATCTGCCTCCTTTTCTTCCCCTTATTCTTCCCGATCGATCGTTCCGCAACCTCTTCTTCTTCTTCTCCCCTGAAGCGATCTCTTCTCATAGTACTACAACCTTAATAGCAGGTTTGTAATTTCTTTCTTCTCATGGTGCTTGTGAATGTAATTAGGGCCCTTTTTTTTCCATTTGTTTTTGGATTTGAAGTATCTTTCATTGATATCGTAATACACCCAATTATTCAATTGTTTAACAAGCTTGTTAAAGTTTCAAAAAACAGAATGAAAGGGTATTATTGTCAAGTTAAACAGTTTTCAGACTTCAGTTATTCTGTTTTATCAAACAGAATATTACTGATTCAGTACTTAAATTTCAGACAGGACCAAAATTTTTCAGTACTTAATATTCAACAGCTTAAAATTTTCCGTTGTACAAATTCAGCATTTTAAATCTTCAGCACTTAAATTTTAGTTTTATCAAACAGCCCCTTAGACTCTCGACCGACAAATTCTCCCTTGAAGAGTTCAACAAGTGCAAAGCTAGGGAATGTGCAAAGAAATATATAGTTGCTATCCTAGTTTTGACAAAATGAAAATCGAAAAAGCACGAAGTTGGATGTGTCCACATAATAAACACTACCACTCTTTGGACTTTAATAGCCTCTTTGCGAGTTTTTTCAGGAGAGAAAAGAGAGGAAAAGAAAGGAAAATAGCTCATTTCCTCCCTTTTATCTAACTTTTGAATTTTTTTAAGGAGAGAAAAGGGAGAAAAATTTGAGGCCTCTTTCTTCCCAAAGTTGGGAAGAAACTCCCATAAGTAATATTTTAATAATGTCCATATTACCTTTGAGATTATGATGCTTGAGTTTTTAAGGACTTTAGTCCTGAGGTTTCATACAAAAACCTATCACATCGTTTATTACAAATAAACAAAAAAAAGTGGCAAAAAGTGATGGCTAACTTCATCTTTTGCAATCTCAGGTAAGAATCCCGAAAAGCCATTGGCTTTATTTGACTGTCCACCCCGAGAGGCACAAGTTCATTTTAGAAAAAATGATGAGAGGTTCAAATTGTTACTGATAGGATATTTGAATGTTAGAATTAACTCATGACTGATTGTTATACTTTTGATCTCACATAAATTAGATTTAGATGGTCGGATATTTGTAGTCAACTTGTGGCGATTTTTTTTTATATTGTCACATTAACCAGTGATGTGAGATTTATCGCATTATTATGTGACATTATTAATGACAATTTCTTTTTCTCGTTTGAATTATATTCTTAGTTATGATCATGTTGTAAATTCTTTATTTGAATTAGCACACTGTTGTATAAGGGTATATATGTGATATTGTATATTTTCTTTTCCTTTCTTCTAAACTCACAAACAGGATAAATGAATGATGCTTTCTTTTCTCTCTTAAATTCATAGAGAAGAGGAAAGAAAATTGCATTCCCCTTCTCTTCTTTTCTTTTCTCTTCTTTCCTCTCAAAACTCGCAAACAGACCATAACTTCTAGAAGTTCAAAGAGCAGCAAGGGAATTTTTTAAGTTGTAATCAACGAAGCAGTTTTACGTATTCGAAATTATTCTCAAGGAAAAAACTTTAGGATCTGTCAAATGTAAAGTCACAAGTCAAGAAGAATACTCTAGAAACGTCAAGACATAACATTTTGAAAGTTAACGCAATTGTCCTGAAAAGGTTATGCCAATTCGCATACTTAGTAACATGCGTTTGGAATCATTGTGCCGATCAACACTCTCGGCCAAAGTAGGCTGCTAACATGTCGAAATGTACACTAAAATCTCATTTGATGATTCAAATGTTCGATTTTTTACAATTAAGGATCTGGAGTTTTAATTAGGCTATTAGTAAGTACTTCCGTCTAAATCCTTAACTTTGGAGACAAAAACTGTAAGGGACAAAATCACCTGCCTACCTTCTTCTTCTTCTTCTTCGGCCCACGTACCTTCGTTGTCGCCACATGCCAAGCCCCACCCACCATCATTTCTAGATCACGTCGTCCCCACATACTGCCCTCACTAAAACCAACATTGCCGCATGCACTGCCCCCTATCCGGCAACCGTGACACACACACACACATGACACACACACATATTCCCCTCTACCTCCTAACCCATTACCCATCACCCACCCCACTTAGCCCATTGCCAATCACGCACCCTACCTAGCCCATTGACCAAGCCCCACCCACTGTAAAACACACACACACGGATTCACGCGCATGCGCACCCGTTCGTGTGCACTCCACTCACTCACTCACTTATACACACACGCACGCACACAGACTCATACATACAGACACATATACACACAAAGACATACATAGATGCTCACAAACTCACACACAGGCGACACGCACAGTCACGCACCACTTATTTGCCCCCCACCCCTATCCACACATACACACCCCTATAGATAACACACACAAAATACATTTTAGCGTGTAAATATGTGTGTGTTTTTGTTTATGTGAGAATGTGATGCGTATGTTTTATGTATTTGTGTGTGTGTCTTGTCCGTAAGGATGTGCATGGCGGGCAATGAGGGGGACGTGAACGAATGGGTGGTGTGTGACTGTGTTTGTCGTGTATGTGTGTGTGCGTCTATTTATGTTGTGTGCGTGGGTGGGTCATGTGCGTGTCGTGTATGTGTGTGTGTATGTGCGTGTGTTTTTCATTGTGGGCGGGGCTTGCGCAATGGGCTGGTGGGTGGGTGGGTGATTGGCAATAGAATGAGAGATGAAGGGGTGAGTGGGTGTGTGACCGTGTGTTTCACTCGTGTGTCGTGTGTGGATGGGTGTGTTGGTGGGCGGATAGAGGCGATGCATGGTGTAGTGTTGGGTTTAGTGGGTGCGGTGTGTGGTGGCAACGTGTTTTTAGATTAGTGGTGGGTGGGGCTTGGAGTGTGGTGGCAGGGGAGCTAGGTGGGTTGAAGGGGAAAAAAAAGGTACTCAAACGCTTTTGCTGCTGAAATTTTTTTCTCTAAAGTTAGGGATTTGGAGGGAAATACCTACTAATGGCCTAATTGGAACTCCAAATCCGTAATTGTAAAAAATCAAACATTTGGATCTTCAAGCTGCGTACTTTTGAGATTCTAAAGTGTATTTAACTCAAAAGTCAACATGTTTCTAAAATATATGGAGTAACAAACAAAAACCAAATAATGTGCTAGATACAAGTGTCATTGCTTCCTTCATCGCTTAGTTTTATAATCACAGGCATGCATATAAAATGTCACAAGAGATGTGCACAATCACCAACGAATTCAGGTGAAAAACCCAATCATCTGCTCATAACATAATCACAAATTCTCCTTTTTCTATGGATATTGAACCAAGTATAGGTGGAGAAAAAAAATTAAATGTCAATAACCCACTTAAAATAGCAGTTTAGAAACTATGATTTCTTCTACAATAATTTGTTCTTGATTTTGCATTCCATCTTGTGGTTACTCAATTAGAATATGCTCAATGGAAGAGACAAACACGGTCCTTCAATTTTCTCAGGTACGATATAAGAACCCATTATGTTGTGCATTGTCCTTTTAGCCTTGTCCTCCACTGTAACAATTCTCATCCCTGCAGGGGAGTAATCCATCCCGTTATATGGGAGTGAATATTTCTGGGTTTAATTTTCTTTTTTTGCTTCAACTTGGGACATCCAGAATGGGTAGCCCGACTACTCTGAGAGATCCAAATTTTCGTGATGAATATTAGTTTGCCTAACATTTTCTTTTTGTTGAATAATACTCGATTTTATTTTTGTTGAAATATAATATGTGCAAACAATGAAAGCCAACACTAGAAAGGGGATATTAAAGAGTGCGATCATATAGGGAATGCATGAATAAGAATGCATCGATCATGCTTCCTAACTCTTTCACTACGACTATTCGTTAGCATGTTCTAGAAACTATAATTCTCTTATACGCGGGACAATTTTATCCTAATGCTTCCATGCCAAAGATCTCCTGACTCCGTTTTGCAAGAAATCAGTATAACCGGTTACCGAAATTTTTTTCCTCACAAAATTGATGGAACAAAAAGGATTCTACTAATAATGTGATAATCGTTTTGCTTAATTACCATTACATGAACTGACTAATCCTATACGGCAAAGAGCCGAGAATCTCAACACCAATAAGCTTCATAAACGTGAGAACATTCATATCTTTAATGGTGATGAACACCCTAAGCTAGGTGTGGATGGTCGTCTTTGACCAGTACAAGTGGACTTAGTACGGTGGAGCACAACCATTACATCACTTCACTTCATAAACATGACAACTCTCATATCTTTGGTTGGTGATGGTTGCGAACTTTACATTCTGAATACTAAGAGTAAGAGTGTGTTTGCATGAAAATTTTCAAAGTACCTTATATTTTAAAATTCATTCTTTTTAAAATTCATTGATTTATAAATTTATGAAATTGCAATTTATTGGTTGGATGGTTTTGAAGAAGTCAGTATTTTATATGTGGATTTATATTTTAAAAATTGCTAAGATTATGGAGACAAAAAAAGTCAGTTTTTTTCTACATTTGTGATAAGGATTTGCCAAATAACTAGTCTGGACTAGTTATTTGTAGAGAGGATTTTAGCAGACCAAATCCACATTTCAAATCTCTCCTCAAATTTAATAAATCCATCTCATCATAATCCAAACAAAAAATTTGGTGTGATGTATTTGCAAATCATCTGTAAAAGTCAAATCTTCAGTTCAATTACCTCATTTAAACACACTCTAAGGGTGTGTTTAAAACCCTAGTGGATTTTGTTTGTAATTTCAAAAAAAAAAAAAACCTTTCATTTTTACAAAAAGGGACAAGTGTTTGATTGAGAGTTTTTTGCTTTGAGTTTTTTTATTCTTTTTTATTCCTATTTTCTCCTTCTCATATTTCTTTTTGCACCTAATGTCTTTAAAATACCACCACCTTTAAATTGCAAACTCACAACACCACCGCCCATTGCCACTACAAACTGATTTAACCCCGGCGACGAGGACCTGACCTTCATCACCGATGCATACGTCTTGGCCTTCACCTCAGCCGATGACAACTTGGCCTTCGCAGTCAGATCTAACTCTTTCGCTACGCCTATTCGTTATAGCATGTTCTAGAAACTATAGTTCTCTTATACGCGGGACAACTTTATCCTAACGCTTCCATGCCAAAGATCTCCTGACTCCGTTTTGCAAGAAATCACTCTTGATTTGTTTGTATAACAGGTTACCGAAGTTTTTTTCCTCACAAAATTGATGGAACAAAAAGGATTCTACTAATAATGTGATAATCGTTTTGCTTAATTACCATTACATGAACTGACTAATCCTATACGGCAAAGAGCCGAGAATCTCAACACCAATAAGCTTCATAAACGTGAGAACATTCATATCTTTAATTGGTGATGAACACCCTAAGCTAGGTGTGGATGGTCTTCTTTGACCGGTACAAGTGGACTTAGTACGGTGGAGCACAACCATTACATCACTTCACTTCATAAACATGAGAACTCTCATATCTTTGGTTGGTGATGGTTGCGAACTTTACATTCTGAATACTAAGAGTAAGAGTGTGTTTGCATGAAAATTTTCAAAGTACCTTATATTTTAAAATCCATTTTTTTTAAAATTCATTGATTTATAAATTTATGAAATTGCAATATTTTAAAATCCATTCTTTTTAAAATTCATTGATTTATAAATTTATGAAATTGCAATTTATTGTTTGGATGGTTTTGAAGAAGTCAGTATTTTATATGTGGATTTATATTTTAAAAATTGCTAAGATTATGGAGACAAAAAAAGTCAGTTTTTTTCTACATTTGTGATAAGGATTTGCCAAATAACTAGTCTGTAGAGAGGATTTTAGCAGACCAAATCCACATTTCAAATCTCTCCTCAAATTTAATAAATCCATCTCATCATAATCCAAACAAAAAATTTGGTGTGATGTATTTGCAAATCATCTGTAAAAGTCAAATCTTCAGTTCAATTACCTCATTCAAACACACTCTAAGGGTGTGTTTGAAACCCTTGTGGATTTTGTTTGTAATTTCAAAAAAAAAAAAAGAAAACCTTCCATTTTTACAAAAGGGACAAGTGTTTGATTGAGAGTTTTTTGCTTTGAGTTTTTTTATTTTTCTCCTTCTCATATAAACTGCAAACTCACAACACCACTGCCCATTGCCACCACAAACTGATTTACCCCCGGCGACGAGGACCCGACCTTCATCAACGATGCATACGTCTTGGCCTTCACCTCAGCCGATGACAACTTGGCCTTCGCAGTCAGATCTAACATTATGGACCCTTACCTTGGAAGAGAGCCACATGCCATGGCGGTGGGTGGCAGGATGCAATCAATGTTAGCACGTCGACGTCGTGGGTGTGCGATTGGTGGTCTTAGGTGGGTGATTCGTTGGCAGATCGTTGAAAGCGGTGTCGTGGATCGGTAATTGGTGGTCGTGGGTGTATGCGGTTGGTGATTCATTGTAGATCTATCTGTTTTTTTTCTTCTAAACAAAAATCAAAACTGAAAATTTGAAAACTCCAAAATGGAGTTTTCAAAAACAGTCATGTTTTTAAAACTAATTTTCAAAACTGAAGGAAAAAAAAACTGTCTACAAATGCATTTTTTCTCCAGTTCACAAAAATGAAGAAAAAACTAAAAACAAAAATTCTGTCAAAACTACCGGTGTAGATGGTCCTTTTTGACCTATCCAGAGAGATGGGGCTCGGTATAGTACTCACAAGCTGATCTTTAATAACACCATCTTATTGAAATAATAATAATAATAATTACAGCAATGTCCCTAAGGTTAGGGTGAAGTTACAGGTGTGTCTATTAGTTTAGACAAATTACATTTATGTCCTTTAACCAAACGAAATCTTAAAAGATCTAACGGTTTTTAAAAAAATGATTAGCTGCATATTTTTTAAAAAAATGTCATTACTTCATCTAAAAGGGAAAATCATGCTTTGTGATCCACCCCTTTGCTACCACCTTCGAACCTACCCCATCAGCAGCCCCCTTCCTTGCCCAACCCTGTCGTAGCATCTCAACCCCTTCCTCACCGAAACCCGCTACAACCCCTTCTTCACCCAACCTCGCCGAGCACCGTAACCCCTTCTGCTAACATAAGAACAGCCCTTACATTCAAAGCCCTTCCTAGAAGTTGGTTGGCTACTTATCATTTTGAAAGTTTCCTTTCATCCTGCTTAAGTAGGTACACCAAATAAAGATAGTAGTCTACTTCCCCTCAAATGATGAATCCCACTTGAGATAATGGGTGTAAACCAAAAAAAGATTTGCCCACCCTCGCCGCAACCCTCTCTCTCGCCTAACCCCTGCCTTGCCCTACCCATAAAACCCACCAACATTCTCATAACCCCATCGGCTGGAATAAACCTTTTCACCCCGAAGGCGTACCTAGTGCGTTACTGGAAGAACCAGATAGCCAATGACGACTTGCCCAAATTGAAGGTGAACCTACTATGCCTCCTCGATTTATTGCCGAGCCTCGGAGGACGTCAACTTCACGACGGCAATATAGTCGTGACTTGCTCGGCCACGACAACAGCTTCACCAGCCCTCGACGCCAATGGGGTTGGGCAAGGCAGGGGGCTGCAGTGGGGTAGGGGAGGGAGGGGGGCGGAGACGAGGTAGGGGGTGTGCGTGATTGTGTGTATTTGTTTTTGAAAACCCTAATTTGCAAATTAGGATTTTGTAAACTCAATTTAAAAATTAAGGTTTCAAAATCCTAATTTTCAAATTAGGGCTTGAAATCCTAATTTGAACATTTTTAAAATTATTCAGTATATACAGTACAAGGACAGTATTATCATTTTAAAAATACGTAAGTATGACATAAGAAAAAAATACGCTTTTTGGACGGAACCCTAACGGATGGATACAATTGTTACCTTTTTAACGTTTTTGGCCATGTTACATTTTAAAACTTAGTATCATTGACTGTAATTTCATCTTAATCTAAAAAACTTTGCTGTAATTATGCCTAATAATAAATAATGCTAAAGCATGAAAAGAATGTATATTATATGAGAATGGGGAAAAAAAAAAAAGGAGGAGAAGGCAGTGATCCCTTCGCTTGCAAGTAATGGTGGCATTTACCAATATAATAAAAAAAAAAATAAAAGTAGTCCAAACTCATTCTAGTCGCCCGACAAGGACATATATGTCCTTCAGACTGTCAACAGCTTCCACTCAAGCATCACTCGCCGGTCACAAAACCCGCATCACCAACCACTGCTCACGCCAAAATGACGACGGAGGCACCAATAGAACAGCGCCAGCGCAACACGGCAACATCACCCGCGGGTAAGAGAAGCATCGGGGGCAAGATGCGTAATACGGGAGGAGTGGAGGGGCAAAAGGGGGAAGGCAGGCGTGGTGCTATTTGAATCACCACTTTTCGATGGATCAAAACCCTCTTTTCTTCAAAACCCACAAACCCTCGCTCTTTGTGGCGGCTGATACTCTCCACCCCTCCCCACCCCCTCCTTACATCTCTCTGCCTCCAGCTCCTCTCTCTCTCTCCTAGGGTTTCTCCTTCTCTCTCCAAGGGTTACTCTCCGTCCGGTCGCTCATCTTGAAGATCTGGTCATGGCTGCCGTCGCTCCCCCAGCAGATCGTATCCTTAAATCTACTCCCGCTCTGGGTACTCTTTGTTTCGTTTGTTTTTCTCCGTGGGATGATTTATTCGTCCCTAACGCTGATCTATTTGCCGCCGTTGAGTGTTTTGTGTTATTGGTGTAGGAGATCTGTGTGTTTGAGGCACGTAACGTTTTTTTTCTTTTTGCAGATTTTTGTTATTTGAGATTAATTTGAATTTGGGTACGGATATATATTTGTTTTCCTTATTTTTCGAGAAAGTTATTCTGGAGATTTGTATATCTTTGTTTGCTTAGTTTAACTTCGTTATACGTGCTGATGCCTGAATTGAACATATTTTGGGGGTTATTTATATGGGGTTTCTTTTAATTTCCTGGAATTTTCGGATTTGGTTGCTTGTTGTCATAGGTTTTTTTGTTCCTCCTAGACGGGTTATTTTATCAATCGATAGGTTGACTTTTCGTTGGGTGGTTTACTTTTATGTTAGATTTAAGACTTTTAAGGTGGAGACTGGTTTTTTGGGGTAATTAAATGATTTATTTGTTTCAAATCTTATGAGATGCTTGGTGGACTTGTCAAAGAATTTGTATGCCTTTACTCTTAATTCCCACAGAAGCTGCAGATTTGCTGCAGAAGTTGTCTTTGGAATCTCAGACCAAAGCGCTGGAAGTTCCAGAGCCCACCAAGAAGGTGACGTGTTGTTCCTCTGTTGGGACTTCCGAGTTGATTTCTTACCAGCAGTGTGTAGTTACTGACTTAGTATGTTTACTTTCTTTCAGCCTTCGGCTGATTCAGGGGATGCAGCAAATGGTCAGATCCAGTCGTTTGATCGGTCTGTAACCCCTTTGCTACCAGACTTCATGGATCCATCCATGTGCTACCTTCCCAATGCTTATCCGTCTGCTGCCTACTATTATGGAGGTAAAGCTGGTACTGAAGTTGTGATCTATTATTCATTTTTGTCCACTCACCTATGTACGCACAACGGCATGAAGGATGGATCCCATGGATTCACTATACTTATCGGAAGTTATAATTTTCCGCATTATTTGCTATTAGTCATAACTGTTTGCTGGATTTAGTACTTGCCAACTTTATACTTGTTATCTGTTTCCGTGTAGAATGGGAACTATGCTGAGCTTTTTCTTATGGTTTCTTTATTCACTTTTACAGCAGGCTATGATGCGACTGGTACGCAAGAGTGGGATGAGTACTCGAGATATATGAACCCGGAGGGAGTTGAGATGCCAACAGTAAGAACCTGTTGATTGTTTGATCCACGATGAAGTTCGTGTTTAGTGTGTTATTTATGAAATTTATGATATATCTAAAGGACTTGTAAAAAACGCAGGGAGTGTATGGGGACAATGGGTCGGTTATGTATCATGGTTATGGTTATGCTCCTTATGGACCATATTCGCCCGCTGGTTCGCCGGTTCCAACGGTAGGACACGATGGGCAGCTCTATGGAGCTCAACACTACCAGTATCCTTCTCCGTATTTTCAACCATTAACCCCGACCAGTGGTTCTTATCCTAGTCCAGCTGTGCCCCCTAAATGTGAAATTGCTGCCACTACAGCAGCTGACCAAGCGCCTTTGTCCGTGGACACAACTAATGGCAATACTAATGCTGGGAGTTTAAAGGGCAATAATGGTTCAGCACCTGTGAGACCAATGTATCAGAACTCTTCATACAACACAAATGGCTCCTATGGTAGGGGTTCCTTGCAGGGTGGAGTTACTGCTTCTGCTTATCAGGATCTGGGCTATGGTTTTGATGGGTTACGGTCTCCCATCCCGTGGTTAGAAGGTCCAATGTACTCTAATGGGCACTCTAGGCCGGTGACCAATTCTTCATCGATGCAAAATGGGCATAGTGTACCATCGTCAAAGAGTCAGAACTATCGTCCTTATTCCAACCACATGGTAGGTGCAGATTTGTCATCTTGTAACGATGATTCGTACATGTATCTTACTGGTTTGTTCAGATGTTTATTATGTTGGGCTTTATCTTAAAGTTGATTTCTGTTTGGAGCTGCCTTCCTTAAATGTCTTTTCCCCCTTTTTAACTACAGGGTTTGCACCACCCAAGGCCATTGTCCGGCTTGAACACAACCAATGGATACATGAACAGGATGTATCCAAACAAGTTATATGGCCAGTATGGGAACACATATAGGTCTGGTGTGGGCTTTGGATCTAATGCTTACGATTCACGCACAAACGGACGCGGGTGGTTGGCTGTTGACAACAAGTACAAACCCAGGGGCCGTGGTAATGGTTTTTATGGGTATGGCAATGAAAATATGGATGGTTTGAATGAGCTCAATAGGGGACCGAGAGCCAAGAGCTCCAAGAGCCAGAAAGGTTTTTCGCCTGTTGCATTGGCAGTCAAGGGACAGAACATCCCCTTGACTAGTACCAATGATGGTGAGAAAGATAAGCCGAGTGTTACTCCAGACCGAGAACAATACAACCGAGCAGATTCTCAAGAGGATTATGCTGATGCTAAATTCTTCGTCATTAAGTCGTACAGTGAGGATGATGTCCACAAGAGCATCAAGTATAATGTGTGGGCCAGCACCCCAAATGGTAACAAGAAGCTGGATGCAGCATACCAGGAGGCACAACTAAAGTCTGGTGACTGTCCAGTTTTTCTTCTATTCTCGGTGAGCAACTGGGTGTGGCTTGGTTGTTTGCATCTTATTGCTTCTGTTTTTGCCTTGCACTTTAGCATTTATATTTTGTCCAGGTCAATACAAGTGGGCAATTTGTCGGTATTGCGGAAATGGTCGGATGTGTTGATTTTAACAAGAATGTGGAATACTGGCAACAAGACAAGTGGATTGGCTGTTTCCCTGTGAAGTGGCACATTGTGAAAGATGTGCCCAACAGTTTGTTGAAGCACATCACCCTTGAAAACAATGAGAACAAACCTGTCACTAATAGCCGGGACACTCAAGAGGTATGTGCATTCCTTGCAGGTTCTTGTGTGGTTACTTCTGTTTCCATGCTCTCATACCATGTTCATACTTGAAATTTTTTTTGTTGGTACAGGTCAAGTTGGAGCAAGGACTTCAATTGCTTAAAATATTTAAAGATCATGCCAGCAAGCAGTGTATCCTTGATGATTTTGATTTCTACGAAGATCGTCAAAAGAGAATTCAGGATAAAAAAGCTAAGCAACAGCAGTTTCAGAAACAGGTAAGGCTACCTCGCAGTTCAAAATAGTGGTTAGTGGGCAATGCCTGTCTTAATTCTCTGTTATCATTCTTGTAACGCTGGTTTACCTTGTTTTTCAGGTATGGGAGGGGAAGCCCATTGATGAAAAGAACAAAGAAGGCACAAATGTGGAAGTCAATTCCCAGAAGTCAACCGAAGTCGCATCAGAATTGGTTAAGGAACCTACCCCGGGTGTTCAGGCTAATGGGGATATTAAACTTCCGGAGAATGGATCAGTAGTGAAATCTTTAGAGGCACCAAAGGTATCTAAACCGGTTGTAGTCTCAGAGAAGAAGGTTGTTGCGAATGGAGTTGCAAATGGTTGCTAAGCTCGAGCCTTGCGCAAGGGCGGTCCTGGGTCCATTACAATGAGCGTTAGGTTAGACAATTTGCTGGTCTTTAGGTTTAGTATACATAGACGCAAATTTCTGACTGACTTCTCAAGAACTGGACCGCCCTTTTGGATGTCTTTACTGCTTCTAAGATTTAGTGAAGACGGAGGGCTTTTAGAGAGATTCTGTGGGCTTTTAGAGAGATTCTGTTGCAGCAGGGCAGGCTCTTGTTTCTCTGTGGATCCATAGTGGCGAAGGCTCATTTTTTTCTCACCATGGGTCAGTCTCTATAGCGGTTAGCTTCTAACATTTCACACCCTGGGGGCTTTGGGTTTTAGGTTTTTCCTCTTCACTTTCCTTTTTTGTTATTTACCCCCCTTCTTTTTTTACTTCCTGTGGCTTTTATATCTTTCTTATTGTTGATTTTCCTTCAGTTTGGGATGATCCTATCTTGTAAATCTAGATCTACTTTTCTTAAGGAGGATTGCTTTGTACTTGTAAGCGAGCTAGAAGATGCAAGATGGGAAAGTACTGCAATATAGTCTTTTTAAGAAGCTCTTCGTAGTGCAAGGGCTCCGAGCCTTTTATTCTATTTGTGTTGTCTCATTAGAGTTTATGTTTTGTTGAAAGAAACATGCAGAAGAGGTTTAATGACATCTAGGTTTTTGGGGTGAAATTATGGTGTGCACCTGTTTAGACAAATAACAGTAATGTTCGTTAATCAAATCATGAAATATTTGAACTAATATTGTCCATAACTTGTGGTAAACTCTTAGAATTGCATTCCTTCGTCTCTTTCGTTTTTCTTCAAGACGTGTCTGGTGCTGCCATTATCGATAGATTTGGCAAAATTTTACCTGCACCCGACCTGGACCGTTGCCTAAAATGCGGGTACAGGTGGCGGAAATGACCACCCACAAAAAATTGCGGAAATGACCACCCACAAAAAATTGACCCGTACCCGGACCGTTCTGAGAGTACTCGTCCGGGTTGGGTGCGGGTTACCTGCGGTTTACCCAGTGACTTGCTATATATAGAAGTTTATGGTAGGGTTTCACATTCAATTCTTTTTCTCCATTTCTCCTCAGCCGCCTCCCCAGAATTCCTCTCCCTCTCTCTCCCTTCCCCACACTAGAAGTCTCTCAATTGCCCATCGCCACATCTGTCCATCTCATCTCTCGCAGTCGTCGGCTTACCGCATCTCGAGCCTAACCGACCCCTCCACCTCGCAGAAATCGACCACCGCCACGACGGAGACCTGACATCGTTTTGAAAACCCACCACCACAAAACCGACCCACCACCGCAGGCCTCAAACATCACCCCCGCAAGTCGCCGTCAACCACAGATGAAGCGGCAATAGCTGATGCGCCTTGCCCCGATCTCCTCGCCGCCGATCACCACAGTCAACCGCCACTTAAACCACTCACGCTTCAAGTCCACCACGGATCTGATGAACTACTTCACAAATCTGCTGTCAATCTTTAACTGTTCTATTTTGGATTGATTGTTCGTGGGGAATGGAATTGTAACAAAGTTGAAATTTCATTATTTTATTTTAGATTGTGGGTGGGGAATGGGTTATGGTGTTTATTTTTTAACATGTTATTAGATATATTTTGTTGTTCGAATATATTTTGTAGTTCAAAGTTTCTAATTTTCTGAAATTAAAAATAATTCTACCAATTATCAAAAATAAACAACATACTAGCTGAATACTGGTTGACAAAAGAAAAAGAAAAAAAATGATTTAGTAGTTAGAAAATTTCTTTATTAAAAAAATTAATCATTTACCCACGGGTAATACCCGACCCGCAAGGGTAGGGTACGGATATTAAAAAAGACTACCCGAAAAAAATCGGGTAAATTTTACTCGGCCCGCTTTTACCTGTACCTGACCGGGTATTACCTATACCCGGCGGCTTTACCCGTTTGCCAGGTCTAATTATCGACCTCACCCGCTCATCTGTAACACCATTACACGCAGTGTCCTTTCGCTGCCTTGTAATACTCCAATTTTACCTCGAAGTGGAAATCAATAACACATCTGAGCTTGAAATAACAATTGACAACCACCCACCACCACCACGGTACGAGTACAGTGCCTTAACCACCACTATCGAGCGCTGTGACCTCTACCTCAAGCGGGACACGTGCATACATGCTGCTTCATCATATTTCTTTGCTTCCTTCGACAATTATATGGAAAGTGTACGCGCGCACGTACATTTCTTCACTATATTTCTTTGTTTCCTTGGAAAGTGCTTCTTCGCTATATTTCTTTGCTTCCTTCGACAATTAGGTGGAAAGTGCGAGCGCGCACACATTTCTTCACTATATTTCTTTGCTTCCTTGTGCGCGCGCGTGCACATACTTCACCATATTTCCTTGCTTCCTTTGACAATTAGATGGAAAGTGTGCGTGCGCACACACATTTCTTCACTATATTTCCTTGCTTCCTTGGAAAGCGAGTTTAATGTGCCCCTAATAGGGTGGGGGTTCGATTAACGGGAAGGGGAAGGTGGTGGGGGGGGGGGGGGGGATGAGGATTGATGGAAATGAGGTGATGAAGGGGGAGGTAGGATCAACGCAAAGGCAAGAGGGGGATCGATGAAGGAGAACCGCTAGAGTTTTGGGTTGGGTTGGGTTGGGTTGGGTTGGGGGGAGGAGGGGGGATTGTGGTAAGAAAATAGAAAAAAAGGAGGTACTGACGCGTGCCCCTAGAGGGGGGAGGGGGGAAGGGCTGAGATAGTGGGTGTTGGTATGGTGGTGCACGCAGAGGTACTGAGGGTGCTAGCGGCGACGATGAGATTTGGAGAGAGAAGGAATTATAATTTCAAACTCTAATTCTATACCTTATATATGTACATATACTTTATTGGGAATAGGGGTAATATTGATATTTTAAAATAACAACTCATGATATTAGCAAACAAATATATACGGGTTAATGACAGATACGAGATTATATTATGACTCTGGTCACGTTTTGACCATAATTTTACTTTTACCTTAGGGATCTGGGCGGCCACGGTTGAAAGGAATTCACTTGAATTCAGGCGTGTAGTCAAGCTGGGTTCTCACAGGCGTAATTAATCCTTGATTGTATCTAGCAGGAGCCCTTCTTCGGATTGAGTTGTGGACAAAGCCAAAATAAATGTCAAGATGGAGATGGAGACCGGCGGTGGAGAGTTTCGGTGTGTGAAAAAAAAAATGGAAAGACTTGAACCAGTAGGAAATTAAAAAGGATATTAATTAAAACATCTCAAAATTACGTAATTTTGGTCACTAGCTTTAGAGAGGTTGCCTAAGTCTAGCAATATATTCGGTTTCCCGTATATTACTTGGCAAACGATGGAATCTCACAGATGGAAGTGAAAAAATGTTACCAAAATATGGGATTTGTCTGTGTTGTGCATAGATGCACGAAGGTTTATATTGGTATTTTCAACGAGATTACATAATGGTCACTTGACATGTTCATTATTCACTTTCTAAACTCATTGTCTTTGCTTGTAATTATACAAAATCTTAAGATATTAGTCTAATTGACCTTTTTTTTTTTTTTTTCCAATTTTTCCTCTTTCTTCTTTCTTCTTTCTTCTTTCAATCGCACCACCGCCCCCACCTATCAAATGCCATCTAGGATGAGTGCACCCTGTGGAAATTGCATTTGCATTTTTACTGTATAACTAATCTTTGATTGATGCATGAGTTGATAAATTTATCCTCAATTGACCCTAGACCTTTGAGGTTAATTTAATTTTTTTTTTTTTTGAAAATGCATAAAAAAATTACACAAATATACCTTATAGTCACCTTCAAGTCATTTTACATACACCAGTTATCTTAAGCTCTTACAAACCCTCCTAAGTTAGCTTAATAGTTGCCTGTAAAGATGTGTAAGTTAGCTTCTAGTTGCATGTAAGTCAAACTTACACAGACTTCTCTAAGTTGTAGATTTTTTAAAAAAGAAAACGTTAATCTTTTCAGAAAATCACATCTTTTAACACTTATAAGGTGATATTTGACCTCCTATGTGTAATTTGGATTTGTGGGACTTGATTATACACCATGAAATTCATTTCATAAGCCTCAGTATGAAGATTGACATTCTTCAAGTCATGAATTCTCTTACCTCTTTATTTTATTCGAGTTTCATTTATACTCATCACAGTTCAATATAGTTTCCTGTACACAATTGCTCTCGCAAAATGATTGTGGTCAACGTTTAGGATTGTTAAGTTTTAGGTGAGTTTTGTAGATTCAAATCTTATTTCTTGATGTTGTTGTATCAAGGGTTGTGAAGTGATCAGGTTTTTACCTGAAAGGAAGACAAAATTTTGTTATATTCTAGGGCTCTTTCAAGAAGACTTCCTTGAAGGCTTGAGAGGAGAAAAGCCAAACCATTTAAATCATTGTTTCAAGTATCTCTTAACTCTAATCTGTTTACTTCATTGTCCTCTACTTTATTACAATGTTAGATTGCTTAGATAACATAAAATGTGAGCAAGTTGTTTGTAATTATTTTAGATTCTCCCTTAATCTTTTTAAAATCCTCTTGAGCTAATTTCATCAGTTTCGAAGATAAATTTTTTTTTCAATAGTAAGGATATTTTAAGTCATTTTGCTTAGATCGATGATTCTGTCCAATATGGCTTCCTAATGTCGTGTCTTCATGTTAGCCTCCAAGATATTGGGTGTAATTAGTCCAATTTACTAATCCGAGGTGACATAAACTCTGTAACTAGGACTGTAGGAGTGATGTGTTACACACACCCTGTGCACCCAAGGGTTTCTCCTCGAGTGGATCATGCCCATGCCCATGCCCATCTTCTTAGTTGCCCAAATTAACAACACAAAAGTCCGGGGATGGCGGGGGTTTGTCGATTTCCAAAAACTTTCTACGCACCGCATCCAACGTGAGGTTCAAGGGCATTGGGATGGCGGAGCTTTTATCCGAATCAAAAGAGCCAAGAATTTGTACCTGTTTCACTTTGAGCGGGTTTACGCAAAAGATTTGTTCTTGACCGGAAGTCCGTGGAATTTGTGTGGGGAGTTGGTCATTCTCAAGGCTCTAATTCCTAATACCCCCCTCCACGAACATCGATTTGACAAAATTGCAGTATGGATGCAGTTACAGAGGCTGCCATATGATATTACAACGAAGAAGACGCAACGCTTATAGATAGGGCGGTAGGTCCTGTGGTAGCAGTTGATTGGCCTCCGAATGGCAATCGAAAATATGATTATATACGGGTCAGGGTTAGCATCAATCCCTTCAGGCCGGTTATGGCAGGGACATACATTGAATTGCTGGACAATCGGAGGCCAAGGTGGATTCCGTTTAGCTACGAGAAAATATTTCGAGTTTGTTTCCGCTGTGGTATGATTGGCCATTCTAATTATCTGTACACTAAATTTGTGGAGGAGGCTAGTTATGGGGTTGATCAGGGGTTTGCACGATCGGCACCGGCGGCGCACTTAGAATTACTACAACAAGACCATCGGGCCTTATTTGATGATCAACCGTTGGCATGGCCAAATACTAACTTTAATCGTACGAGTCATGTGCAATTGGTGGAAGTGGATGGAAAGGCAGATTTGAAGTTTCAATATCATGATTGCAGGCAAACAATGGAATCGTATCAATCGGTACATAACTTACAAGCATTAATAATTATCGACGACTCCTCATTGGCAAACTCATCGGCGCACGCGGCCAGTAATTAGCCTGTAATGTCTACAGGAACGCCGAAGGGGGAAGCAGGTTCGGATGTTGCGTCGCCGGCGGCGACAATGCCGGCAGGCACTGGTGGTGATGGACGGAAAAATCCGGCAGAGGAGGAATCGGCCCTTTCCCTCGTGGCCACCTGGCTCGGGCAGGAAAAGGCGGTGGGCATGCCGGGGTATCACACACATGGCGGCCAGTTTGCGGCAAAAAAGGAGGCGCGGAAAGGCAGTGGTCAACAAGGGCCAGTGGTGGCCTTGGAGGAAGAGAGGCAGCAGATTCAAGGCTTGGACCTTGCTGCCATCGTCTCTTCTGGAGAGTTGCAGACCAGGTTAGGCCGAAGTGTGGAGGGCCAGCATGGTGGGCCTACGGGCCTGAGTCTTCATGGGCCACAAGAGAGAAATGTAGTGGATCAGGCAAGGGCTCAAGGCCTTAATTCCATGGGGCTGAATATTAACAGAAGTAATGAAGTGGACAAGGAGCAGAATGGGCCAAATTTTCAGGAAATGCACGAAATGGACAGGGAAGGAAATAATGGGCCAACTTTGCAAGGCAGAAATGCAATGGCCAGGGAGCAGACTATTGACATGTCCACAACAGGCCTGCATAGTTTAGGCAATGGGGTGGTGACACATGGGTCCACCATTGGCATATCAGAACCACTAGAGATGTCAAACGGGCCTGGCGGCCCGCGGCCCGGCCCAGCCCGAAAAAAGCCCGGGCCGGTCCGGCCCGTTCCGTTCATGAACAGGGCTGGCCCGGAGGAATTGGGCTTAGGGCCTGGGCTTGGACCAGGCCAAAAAATTCTGGGGAAAAGCCCGGGCCTAGCCCGGTTCCGGCCCCACCTGTTTGAATTTTTTTATTTTCCCCCCCCTTTCTCTCCCCCTTTTCCTCCAACGGATATATTCCCCCAAAATTTCACTTTTACCCCCCCCCCCCCCCAACAGTAATATAACGGCTAGTTATGTGTTCAGATTTTATTAATAAAGATCACCAAGAAGAGTAAGAAAAGATTTAACATATAACAAAAAATAAAATGAGAGACAAATAAATATATCTATACATACATACATATATATGAATATTACATATAATGAAATAAAATGATAAAAATTAGATTTGTCAAAATTTGAAAATTGGACATGCCTAAAGATGAAATTTAAAATTGAATAACAAGAAAATTTTTTTAAAAAAATTAAAATAAAAAGGGCCCGGGCCGGCCTAAGCCCGGCCCTAGAAATTGGGCCTAGGGCCTGGGCCTGGACCGGGCCTAGGATTTCTCCTCAGCCGGCCCGGCCCGGATGGCTGCGGCCCTGGCCCGGCCCCGGCCCGATTTTGCTTAAAGCCCGCTGGACCCGGGCCGGGCGGCCCAAGCCCGGCCCGTTTGACATCTCTAAGAACCACCTGCTCCACGGACACATAGTGGGGTAGCTCGAGCACAATTCTCGGTGTCCTTGATGTTGGGAAAGATGCCTCGGGGAGAGGTTACGCCAGGCTTCCATATGATTGCACCTAGTTTCCCAGGTAGCTCGGTCCCCACAGACCCTATAGAACAACATTCGGACTCGGAGACTGACCCCTCGGAGGAGCTAGGGGCTCGACGGCTACGTCATACCTCTCGGTTATTTCAATCTCTTCTGATGTTGGGTCCGCGGTTCAGGCTGAGGCCACAGTTGGGACCTCAGAGAGTTCTCATTCCTCCCATGCAACTTCGAAAAGCTCCCAGAAACGTGTAGCTGGGGCGACTGATACAGATAAGGCTCTTCACAAGAAACATCGAGCAACAACTGACCAGCAACCTTTGCCGCCAGGTATGGCGCCTTCCTTGTCTCTGTCATTATATATAGATATGCCTATTGATATGGATATTAGTGACTACTGCTGTATGGTTTTGGTGGTTGTCCCGCAACAACCCCAATGGTATCCATGAAACTTTTCAGTTGGAACTGTCGGGGGCTTGGGAACACCCTCACAGTTTGGGCGCTCGGGAAGGCTCTCCGAGAGACCAAGCCAAATGTTATATTCCTAATGGAGACCAAATCTGAGGTATAATTCATATCTAGGAAGCTACTACGATGCGGGTTTCCATCATCGGTAGGGGTTGATGCTTTTGGGACTGCCGGTGGGCTATGGGTAAGGTGTGGGATGACTCACTTCAAATGAATTTAATTTTTAAAAATGTTCACCTAATTTGATGAAAGTCACGGATGAATTTAATTATTCATGGCACATAGGGTTTATGTATGGCCATCCAGTCATGTCTGAGCGTAGAACAGTCTGGAGGCAGTTAGCAGCGATCTTGTCCTTGTACAGGGGGAGTCTGATGCTTGTAGGCTATTTTAATCAAGTTCTTTCGCCCATGGATAAATTTGGCATTCATCGCCACTCTATTCCAGGTTGTACTGACTTTCAGGCTTTCCTAAACTCTCTGAGCCTTCTGACCATTCATGTTGACAGACCTAAGTACACCTGGACTAATAATCGACGAGACAACGAGTGTACTTATGATGTGTTAGATCTAGTTTTTGCCAATTTACCTTGGCAATCCTTATTCTCGGATGCTGAGGCTAAAAATATGTCCATCTTCAGGTCGGATCATGCCCCTATTTTGTGGAATACTAAGCCAACATGGGTACGGTGGGGTCGACCTTTTCGTTTTGAGGCTATGTGGCTTCAATATCCAGGGTGTCAACAACTAGTGCGAGGTGCTTGGGGTTGCCGGATCTCGGGATCACCAATGTACCGAGTGGTATAATAGCTGCGATCCCTGAAGGCTGATCTCAAGCTCTGGAGTCGCTCAAAAATTGGAAATTTGTCCTAGCAGATTAGCTCCCTTCAGCGACTCATTCCTGACGGTCAGGCACACGTAGATACACAGGAGAAACAAAGACGGGATCAGGACTTATGAGCACAATATGATCACCTTTTAACTTGTGAAGAAGTGTATTGGGCCCAAAAGAGTTGTGAACAGTGGTTGCCACTAGGGGACCGTAATACACAATTCTTTCATTTGTCTTGCCATATTCGTAGGCAACACAATCATGTGGCTTGCCTACTGACACCCGTTGGGACCTGGACTAGCGATGAGCAGCAAATTCAAGATCTCTTTCAGGCTTACTTCTCTAAATTGTACTCTTGCTCAGATTCTGAGGCCATCAGGAGTAATATTGGCAACTACTCTATCTTGAGACATCTGAGATGTCGCTTCACTCCTGCACAATTAAGAGAACTTGACTGACCTTTCTCTGGCTATGAGGTGGGCTCCTGACCCGGATGGTATGCCGGCACTGTTCTTTCAACACTACTGGCATATTGTGGGTCCATCAATCACTTCGGCTGTGCTATCGACTCTTCACTCAGGTAAGATGCTGAAGGAAATCAATATGACCTTCATTGTCCTTGTTCCAAAAAAATCACACCCAGAGTCGTTCGCAGACTTCAGGCCAATCAGTCTGTGCAATGTCCTCTACAAATTGATCACTAAGATCCTCGTTAACCGGCTCCGGCCAGTTATGGGCTCCCTAATATCTCCGTTTCAAAACGGTTTTGTTCCGAGTAGACATATACAGGATAACATTCTCCTGGCTCAAGAGTTAGTACACTTCACTCGACACCAGACGGCTGGACAGAATCCGAAAGCTGCATTGAAGTTAGACATGAGTAAAGCCTATGATCGAATTAGATGGGATTTTTGGAATAGGTGCTAGACACCATTGGTTTTTCCTTGAATTGGGTGAGGCTGATAATGCAGTGTGTTTCAACTATTGCGTATTCAGTATTGGTGAATGGCAGGCCAGGTCCCTTATTCAAGGCCAGGTCAGGACTCTGCCAGGGAGACCCGCTATCCCCCTTCCTCTTTCTTAAGTGTGCAGAGGCCCTATTGCAGCATTATGTGAGGGCGTGTCGTCGAATGACCTGAGAGGTATTGCGGTATCTCAAAAATCTCCCCCCATTCTGCATATGTTTTTTTGCAGATGACAGCTTCCTCTTTTTCATCTCACCTATGATTCTATCCTCTACCTTCAACATACCTTAGCAAGCTACTGCCATCAGTCTGGCCAAAGGATTAATTACGACAACTCCAACCTTAATGTCAGCCTGAATAGTCCTTAAAGGCTTGCCAAATTTGCAACACATATGCTAAAGGTCCCGTTGAGTGCGGGATCAGGCAAATATCTGGGGATACACCTGGATTGGTTGGATCACAAGAAAGACATCTTGGCAGGGCTACTGGACCGACTCAGGCAAAAATGCCAAGGCTGGATAGGTTTATTCCTTAGTCGTGCTGGCCACTTGACGTTGATCAAAGTTGTAGTCTGGCCTATGCTTAGTCATTTTATACCAGTCATTCGATTACCGGGACACTTTTGCCAGGAAGTTCACTCCATGCTTGCTAATTTCTTCTAGTTTTGAACCACCTTTGGAAGACACCTTCACTGGATCAGTTGGAAACGTCTGTGTCAACCCCTATGCCAGGGGTGTAGGCCTGTGCAATATCCAGTGGATGAATCAGGCATTTCTTGCAAAAGTAGAGGCACACATACTTTAGAATCCAAAAAGTTTGCTCAGCCAGGTGCTCTTAGGCAAATATTGTCATCGGGCAAATTTTCTACATTCCAAACTGGACAGTCGGAGCTCGTATAGCTGGAAAGGCTTGCTTTTTGGACGGGATTTGCTCCTTAAGGGACTTTGGCGTCAGGTCGCCAGGTCTTCCACTTTTAGTTTTTGGGAGGTTAATTGGACACCCAGATATTCGGCCCAGTCACTTGAGCCGATCCTCTCCGATCAGACACACCAATGGACACTCGCAGATGTAATGGATCCTCAACAGGGGTGGATGCGCAAGAAACTGGAGGCACATCTTCGATGACCTGTGGTGCAGGCCATTCAGAGCTTATATTTGTCGCAATATGGGTATCTAGAACAATGCTATTGGGCAGCCTTGGCTCATGGTGAATTCACAGTTAGCTCGGGTTATTAGCTCTTGGCATCGGAAGGCTGCAGGTCTATCACCCTTCCTAACATACCACTGAGTATGTGGCGGCGGCTGTGGAAAGTTAACCTTCCTCACAAGCTTATACTTTTTCTATGGCTATGTTTATGGGACCGCCTTCCTACGAGAGTTAGGTTATGCCACATGAGTAGTGGGACTACCAATGAATGTCAATTATGTACGCGCTCGGAGGAGTCTGCCTCGCATTTATTCCTTTATTGTGACGTAAAGAGGTCTATATGGTTTGGCGGATACCTCGGGCTCCGCTTTAACAATCAAGATCTTCAATGCTCGCGACCATAATAGTCAGGCCTTTGAGATTCTGGCTTGGACGCTTTGGGCCATCTGGTTAGCACGCAATCAAATGGTGTTCCATGCTTCCAGTTTTAATTCGAGCAATGTTATCGCGCATACTAATCGCATGATGCGGTCCAATTCTGCTGCCTGATCTGTATATCAACAGAACCGGGAGCGACAGAACAATGGAGTAGGGTTCACTGTACAAACAGCGCAACCACATATGGGGTCAAGCAGGCCTATTACTCTTTTCTCTCGGGGGTCTCCTGAAGTGCCGACCACG
Source organism: Escallonia herrerae (assembly GCA_033070095.1). Lineage (NCBI taxonomy): Eukaryota > Viridiplantae > Streptophyta > Magnoliopsida > Escalloniales > Escalloniaceae > Escallonia > Escallonia herrerae. The sequence goes on along the minus strand of JAVXUP010002362.1, from coordinate 62,284 downwards.
GCTATCAGTTTACACTTTAGTATGGTTTGGGTGCCTGAGAGATTGTGTGTGGGTATAGGTATGGAAGCAGTGGATGCGAATGGGCATTATGTGGGATCCTTTACACGGGCGTTATGTTGTACGGATAGATCGGTGACATCTGTGATTGCTCTAGCTTATAATGTTTATTGGGCTTTGATTAATAATTTCTTTAATCTCAAGTTATTATTTATTAATGATACTTCTTTGTTTCTACAGTTGTCAGGAAAGACTGATCTAACCACAGCAAGTTTCTCAGCCCTTTTTGATTTGTATTATAGGTTTGATGACACTTAGTTCCGCTCCTTGAGTGTGGCGGGTCGACACGGTCTAGCTGAAACTAGAAGATTGACTCGTGCTGCCGGGATAGGGTGTATCCCAGTGGCCATGGACCGGCAAGTTCCAGGTGGGAAGGCTATTTTGCGACCTCGCGCGGATGTGGCAGTGCAGCGACCACCATAGGGCGAGTTGGGCAACTTGGATAATTGTGAATATATCGTGTGTGCCTGTCGTTTGTGTATCTGTATCTTTTGTGTATAGGCCTTGACTTTGTAAAACGGTGATTCTTGAGTGATGGTATATATAACAGATAGCATTCAGTTTTTAGTTTTTTTTCTAAAAAAAAAATAGAAGAGCTTTGGTTTTTTTTTTTTCACCAGTTTAAAAAACTTGTGGCTGTTTGACAGCGTTTATTTTTTCAAAAAACAGAAAAGAGCAAGCGTTTGACAGGACAACTCTTTGGGTTTATTTTTTTTAATATACATTTTTACATAATTAAACATTATTAAAGGTAATTAAGCAACTATATTACAATATCTTACAAATAATTAAACATAATTATTTAATTATGTTTAATTAAATAATTAAGTTTGACCACCGACGCCAAGACCACCGGATCTCCGGCGATGTGCCTGTGGTCTTGGCGAATTTTTGTGCAAATTCGCAAATTTTTACAATTATACCTTGACAAAAAATCATTTGTCACCTTTTCTATCGAAGGTGTACAATATAACTACGATAAAATTATATGACTGTTTAATCGTTAAAATTTTGACTTTTATACTTGCAAAATTTGTAACTCATAAAATTAAATAAAATACCCCACCTAATTCACCTAATTCAGCTCTACCCCAGCACCACACCTAATTCAGCTCTACCCCAGCACCACACCTAATTCAAACCCTACCTCTACCCTCACCTAATTCAAACACCACAAGTCTCAGCACCACACAATGGCGGCGGCAACGGCCACACAATGGTCCTCAGCCTCATCAACAAGGCCTCCGCGCCCTGCGGAAAAAGCAGAATCGCATCACCCAGATGGAAGAGACCGTGTCCCAGGGCAAGCCCATCAACAAGGAGCAAGAGGAAACCTTAAAGTCCAAGCCCTCAATCCTCGCCGCCATCGACGAGCTCGAGAAGCTCCGTCAGCCCCTCTCCGCTGCTGTCGCCGACGAAACCCAGCTCGCCCTCGAACGCCACACCCCCACCCAAAACCCACCAACCCCAGAAACCCTAGATAAACAAGCCGATGATGACGTGATTGGGGATCTGTTGAACCTGCTCTATTTTGGGACCATGTTTGATGTCAAGCCGGTGGTAGGGCTTTCGGACGGAGGGGGCAAGAGAGAGAAGAAAGAGAGAGATGAAGGAATCGTTAAAAAGTGGGTTTTATACCCAGCTCGAAAATGGGGATTATTGTGGCTAGTGAGGCTCGAATGGGAGACCTCATTAATGTGCCTGAAGCCTCCGCGTGAAAAGAGAAGAAGAAAAGAGCTTTGAGCTCTTTTTAAAAATGACCACTAATTTTTGATCTCTTGGGCTTTTTTTAAAAAGAGAAGCCAACCAAACAGCAAGCTTTTATGAGCTTTTACAAAAAAAAAAAAAAAGAGAAGAGGAGAGGGTCAAAAAAAAAAAAAAAGCCTTGTCAAACGGCTCCTCGGACTCCACATTAATTACTACTTCTTGGTTAGTACTGCATGTTGTACGGTTGCATTGGATTATCCGAACCAAAGCTTTACAGTAATTTATATTTCCGGTCTGCTCCCATCTGTTCTACCCATTTGATATTTCTGGGAGCACACTGATATATATAGAAGAAAAATGGCGAATTGTTTGAGGAGATTTGGAAGGCTGGGTCTGATTTCCAAGGCTAAGAATGGCAAGAGGGAGCTCTATTCAACGACGTCGGTGTTCCCAGCCTCTGATAACACCGGCTCCACCAAGTCCATCAACCTCTTCACTGCAGTCAATCAAGCCCTTCACATCGCCTTAGATTCTGATCCCCGGTGCGTCTTCAAGATGCCCTTTATCCCCGTCATATGTACCGAAAATCCCAAGATTTGGGGCTGCTGTGATGCTGATTCCATCTGGGTCTGAATTGAATTTTGCTCTAGCTAGCTTATGACATAAATTGGTGTGCACATGTGAACGAGAAATGTAACACTTTCATGTTGTGGTTACTCGTAAACGTGTTGGATTTCCAGAAGATTAAGTGGTTGACTTGTAAATGGGTATCTCTTGAGACAAATGCTGAAAACATATCGTGCCGATTTCAATTGGCATTTTCGCTTTGGGTACTTCGTAGAAGCTTGCACAACAGAGTTTCACCAATTTGTCGATTGACAAACTTTTGCTCCTCTTCTTTTTTTGTCGCAAGATTCTTCACTATCCAAATTTGAATCACTTGCACAATATCGTCAAGCATTGGCTCAAAAGTTACAACTTGTTAGTTGAGCTTCTCAAAATTTCTTGCTTCCATAATCTGGCTTTCATAGTCGAAGGCATGAAGTTCAAAACTTTCTATTAGCGCTTCTCGAAGATTTTAGTTGACAGTGCAAACAATTAATTTCTTCCATGAGAAAGAAGGTAGGCATTGGTCTTGGGATGTCAACTGATGTCACACGGAGTTTGTAGCCTCAAGATCTTAGAGAGAGCAAAACAACAAGAAACAAACTGGTCTTTCCCAAACAATGCCTAGTTTTGTGACAATTTTGCATTTGGCGCTTCTTTCTTAAAGCCTGGAGAATATCGATTCCCCATTCAATTTGACATCTGCTTGATGAGCTGAAAAGTTAGTTTGCTGGAAACTCCTATTTTGTAGTCCTGAGCAGCTATGCCTTGAAAAAAGCTTGCAGACTGACAAATCTATCAGCGTTAGCTTAGAGCAGAAGTGTCTGTTTTCTCTTGTTAAATTTCCTTCCTCCCCTCGTAATGGGTATTGACCCCAGCATTAGTATAACTAAAATAACTTTTCAGGTCATATGTATTTGGAGAAGATGTGGGATTTGGCGGGGTCTTTCGCTGCACAACTGGCTTAGCTGATCAATTTGGTAAACAAAGGGTTTTCAACACCCCTCTATGCGAGCAGGTAACTGTATTGCACTTGCTACCCATGGGATACATGTTAAAAGTTGTTCTAGAACCAAAATTCAAAGCATTACCGAGAGTATCTTGGTTGAGAAACAGATATACTATTTAGAACAAGCAACTAGTCAAACAATGTTGTAAAACCTATGGGTCCTTTACTTTGGTTTGTTACTACTCTTGATGCACCTTCTCTTGAAATTTTTTTTTTGTTCTGCTAAAGTTTATGTTGCCTGAGATAGGTACAGAACATATAAGAAGTTTATTCTAACATGTTCAAAAAACAGGGCATCGTTGGATTTGCTATCGGTCTGGCTGCAATGGTGAGCTTGCTGATCTTGATGGATCTATCCATGTCTTGGATTATAGAGCCAAACTTCTGTAGTATTCTCTCTTCTTCCTTCTCGCTATCCAACAATTTCTCCGAGTGCAAGCTATGAGTTATATATTCCTATACATGGCAGGATAATCGAGCTATAGCAGAAATTCAGTTTGGAGATTATATATATCCAGCTTTTGATCAGGCAGGTGACATTTCCCAGTGCTTTCTTCGGGATCACGCATGGTTGACGTTTCTTTAATAGAATATGTGCTTTGTAGATTGTAAATGAAGCTGCTAAATTCAGGTACCGGAGTGGTAATCAGTTCAACTGTGGAGGTAAGATCATGTAAATTTTGTCAACAAGAAGTGCTGTCCTTTTTTACGTCATGTTTTTCTCCAATTTGAGTTTCCATGTCGCTCCCAGGTTTAACAATAAGAGCACCTTATGGAGCTGTGGGCCATGGCGGGCACTATCATTCGCAATCCCCTGAAGCTTTTTTCTGTCATGTTCCTGGTATCAAGGTACATGTATGTCTTAGTTAGGTTGCTTGCAAAGCTTCAGTTTGTTGATTCACTCCAAAAAAAAAGGAATGCCCTAAGGTCAGAACTGAGGATGCAATCTGTGGATCCCTTCCTTGAGAGGGACTTTATGAGATATTTACTTGAAATGCAAATGAGTTGGTATCCCAGCATTATGTGACAAAGAACAAACGAGATAAACAGGGGCGTGTCCTGAAGTTACGCATAAAAACAAAGTCAGAAGAGAAAAACTAAACTGTACAAGAGATATGAAAACTATAAAATATGTGTATTAACACTACAAGATCAAGAAAGCTACACAGAAGTCCTCAGGGACAACATCACATCTATATTTCTTTCAGTGCTTGATGCAAACCACAAATACAGGTAAGGATCACCTTAAGAGGATCTTTGAGTACCGGCCCTTTGAATGAACCATAAATTGAATTAAATGAACCACGTACTATATTTCAATATTTTTCTTTTGGCATTGTTCCTGAGGCTGAGTTAAATCAGTAACTTGTGTACAGGGCAGTGCACGACAACACCAGCCTTAACTTATTTTACTAGCTTCCAAGCATCTTGAGCAATACTATGTTTCTTGATCTCTTTGTATTTTGAACAATTGATGCACAGCAATAGTTATGAAAACAAGCATAATTGATTTTATGGGCGATTGTCGTTATGCATTCTTCGTGGAGCTGAATTAAATCAGCAGCCTGTGCACAAGGCAACGATGCATAAAAGGTGCATTTATTTTCCAAATAAAACTGCGCTTTTAGGAGTCACTAATTGCAATCGGATAACAGACCAGCCTTCAGACTGTTGGTATTCCTCACACCTATGGTGGCAGTGGTTAAAGTAACTCCTTGGAGCAACTCTAAGCTGCCCCTCAGAGCCTTGTTCTTGTAGCCTGACCAGAAGTCCAGCAAGTAACCTGCCCTTTTCTACTTCTCATAATTTCTAACAGCTTCTTATCCATTTTTCCCCTCCCACCAGGGGTCTAGTGTAGCCCCAGCTGCCCACTTCACATAGCCTCATCAGATGTGTAGTCAGTAGCCCATTGCAAATTATACCTGATCTTAATGTAATTTTTCTGCGGAAATAATTTGTTTCCACTTTCCAGTAAGACCAGCTATATCAGGTCAACAAACAAGGTTCTCAAAGCACATAACATTAAAGCATTATTTTTTGATTAACAGTCGGGAGTTGGACTTTACGGTCTCTATGCTTTCCAAAATGCTAAATGGGCTTTTTACGACTTGTCTGAGAAGTGCATACATGCATAGCTTCTTATTCTTCAAATAAACTTCTTTCTTAGGTGGTGATTCCTCGGAGTCCACGGCAAGCAAAAGGGCTGTTATTGTCATGCATACGTGACCCAAACCCTGTTGTCTTTTTCGAACCAAAGGTATTGCACTCTTGTAATCAATTTGTAATCGCCAAAACAACCGCGTAACGATGACGATTTTTTTTAAAAAGTTTTTTCTATTATATGGTGGACTGCAGTGGCTTTACCGTTTGGCTGTCGAGGAAGTTCCAGAGAATGATTACATGTTGCCTCTGTCAGAAGCAGAGGTATGCTAGTTCGATCTGTTGATTAACGATTCTAAATCTGAAGATATTTTATACTCGAAAGTCAAAATTCAGGTGATTCGAGAAGGAAGCGACATCACACTTGTTGGGTGGGGAGCTCAGCTATCTATAATGGCCGAAGCTTGTGTTGAGGCTGAAAAGGTTAAGTAGTCCTTTCCGTATAACTGTTTGATTAGTTTCAAATATGCCACACTTCTTGCTTAGTCTGATATAAATGGATTGTAGAAGTTCTCATATTTTGAAGACGAAATAGTCTGCGTGTTTCCCTTTATTTAGAAGAATATGGTTTCTTCACCTTTCAGATTTTTACTCATCTGTTAGAATATCAATAAGCAAGTTCATTTAACTTTGCAAGTTACAGTTACATCTCTGCGTAAAAGTGCAGTTGTCGCCTGCTTGGTTTAAGTTTGCCTTATTGTGGACTATAGTTATGTATGGTATGCCTCATACTTAAAATTTTTAGATGCCTGGTCCAGATTGTCCTTTCTTGAATTTTTTTGGATGGTCAAGTGAACTTGAAATTTGCAGGATGGAATTTCTTGTGAACTGATAGATCTGAGAACTCTTATACCTTGGGACAAGGAAACAGTAGAAGCCTCTGTTAAAAAGACCGGCAGACTTCTGGTAAGTATTACCCTTCTATGTAATGTATGATCTCTGAAAGAGGTTTTTCGGTGATGATTATCATTCTGATCTTTACATATGTAGATTAGCCATGAAGCTCCAGTAACTGGTGGATTTGGAGCTGAGATTTCTGCTTCTATTGTTGAACGTTGCTTCTTGAGGGTAAATATTATTTGGCACAACTCTAGTTTCCTATTACTATCTTGACTCAACTTGTACGTAGTATACTCCTTGACATGTACAGGAGTGCTTCACATAGATCAGGATATGATAGCGTAACTATCATGTTTTACTAGATATGCAACCAGCAAGTATGGCGAAGATTCTAGTACCATATATGTTACGGATAGAATCGTCTTCAAATTCACCTTTGCTTGTATTTGGAGCATGGATACGTTGGTGCAGAGCAGGAGAAAATGGTAGAAATGGAATAGGAGAATAAATGTGGTAGCAGAGCACTAGAAGAAGGAATAGTATATATAGGGGTTGCATAGAAATAGATAGAGGGAGGAAGTAGGGACAATCTTTTCGTACTTCAATAAAATGTCTATCCACAGAGGCCTAGTCTGTCAGAGGTCTAAAACAGAGATATTAACGAGTCCTAACAAAGTAACCAACTTACTAGAATTAAGAAAATAATAAATATTAATGCCTAAATGAAATCCCCAAGGTTTAGTCTTGTGTGCTTAACGTGAGTGCAGATACTTTGCCACGCAATCAAAGCAGTTGTTGTTTCATACATATAACCGAAGCTTGATATAGCTTATCTAGATGGTGCTTATTGTCGCAAATATTTCAGAACAGTGTGTCAAGCTATTGGACTATGAGGGCTGGAGGGTAGCTTTTTCCGAACGTCGCCAAACTGCAAGACCTAAGTTAATGCAGTAGTCCAGGACCAAAAGCATTTAAGGAGAGAAGCTACTGTCTGATCCTTGTTCCGTTTATTAAAAGCAATGATCTTAACCCAATAAGTAAAAACTGACTGATATTATAGAATATGGCCTTGACCAGCCTAGATACTCAAGATTGCCTCACTCTCTCAAAAACCATGTATTCAAGGGGCTTTTATTTCGGCTGGCTTTACTCGTGATTGCTTACTGCCCCTCTTATGTTAGGATATGTAAACATGAAATATGGAGGAGTGTTGAAATGATTATTTAGATAGATTTTTAAACTTTGGTGTATTGAGAGCAGTTGCATTTTGCACTTCTATCTGACAGAACCATGGTATATCGTATCTCGTCTTTCGAGATAATGACTAGAGTGTGGAAGAGTTGCACTGATTTCTCTTTCTGCGTGATAGCATAATAAGGTATGATTTAATTTGATTGGCCATTGGACGAGGTGGTATGGTAGGGTGCAGGCAAAGAGATGCTTTTGTCATGATTTTTCGCCAGAGCTAGACATGTGGCATTCCCGTCGCCTAGGTGGATCCAGTAGGTGCACGCTTGTTTGCCTTGGAAAAAGTTGAGCGTAAAGCTTTTTACTAAGAGTAAATAAAAGATTTTCCAATGGGTCTCCGGGTTACCACGGCCGTTGTATGGTTCTTCTGAAAATCATCATCACCACCACTTGAGAAAATCACATACGGGGTAAAGTTGCCCTTATTTATTGGGAAAATGTGATGGACTGATGGCTTTGAACATATTTGTGGCATCTTTCCAATTTGCAAAAAAAAAGAGGGATAAAGTATGGTTTTGCTCCAGTCCCCCTGTGACGATGGTGGCTTGTTTGTTGTCTACTCCAATCTCAACTTCTCAATTTGAATTGTTTGCAGTTGGAAGCTCCTGTGGCCAGAGTTTGCGGACTGGACACTCCTTTTCCACTTGTTTTTGAACCTTTTTATATGCCGACCAAAAACAAGGTTGAGAGGTTTCTTTTCTGGTTTACGTACCCAGTATAGCTAGATCGTCGCTAACATGGACGTTGCTTCTCTCCCATGTGCAGATTTTAGACGCAATCAAGGCAACAGTAAGCTATTAGTGCAGGTATTTGTTGAGTCCAACTGTTCTGGTACGCTTCATCAGCATAATGTTGTGTGATTTCGTTTGATGGAAGAAGCTGGGGAACAAACCAAAAATAAAATTCCATGTCCCGGTCATCTAACGTTACTCTACTCTGTATGTTGTGAGACTTGAAAGTAGAATTTGATGGCTAGTGTCATACTCAGTTAAAAGTTTCCTTCATTCTACCCCTGCTTGGACATGAATTTGGTATTGTTCTACGTGGTACAAATAGGACTCTTCCGCTGAGTAAAGCCTTTGTTGTGCATTGCACCCAGACTGGATCCTCCAGGCAAGTAATTTAAATACACCACCCGCTAAATACACCAAGTAATTTGGTTTTTGGAGAAGATGTTTTGACGGGTTTCAAAAAATCGCTAACGGTTCCTGCTCTGCAGTCAAAGCACTCGCCCGTTACGGGATTATATATGGATCAAGGTTCCAGGGCCACAGCCTTGTGCGACATTCGTCTAAACGGAACACGAGTATGCCATTAGAAGAAGTAAACGTTTCTAACGCCTGATCAGAAGCAGAAAATTCACCATGCTTCTTACTCATGACAGACTTGCGTAGGTGACAAAATCAACGTCACAATTACGTATGTCGCAGGTCAGCTCGTAAAGTAAGAGCGGTTTGTTGCGCCTTAGGGTTCAATCAAAGACTGATGAATATAAGTTGGTAAGGTTCTCATGTTCTATTACTCCATCTAAGGTCAACAGAGATGGAAACCCAATATTACCCACTGGTGTTACCATCTGCGCTTTGGGTGAATGGTTCTGTTCATTTAATAAAGAAGATCATTTGATACTTTCCTTTGACTTTGATAAAGAGAGATTCCGACCTGTTCCTGCTCCGCTAGACATCTGTTGTAAGTTGCATCTCGGGGCGTTAGGTGGTTGTCTCGCTTTGTGCTTTGACTATTCATTGGATTCTGGTCTTAACGTATGGGTGATCAGTGAGTACGGTATCAAAGAATCTTGGACTAACCAATGTATTATTGATAACAAAATTCCGACGTCTGATCATATCTTAGTACATTTTGGCTACGGACATGTGGTCGGATTGAGTCCATTTTTTATGTCCTGTCATGAAACGTCAATGGGTTAAAGTCAATTGGTTGCATGGTCAAAAGAAGATTAGGCCAAGAAAGGAAAGAAGCACCACTGCAGAGGCGCGGGTGGAGGGAGAGAGAGAGAGAGAGGGGGGGGGGGTCCGTACAGTGGCGCCTCAGCTCTTCCTCATCTTCGTCTCTATTCGACCCGCTTCATCTCGAACTTTTTCCAAGACACATCGGGAGATGGCTTACCAACATCCATTGAAGACTCTCATACCATTGACTCCAGGGCGCTTTATGCTCCGTGACAACTATCTCCACGCCCGTGTCGCAATGCCTAACTGCATGTGACCGTTGTCTACACGCTCTATGCCCCTGGCACCACTTGCGTCCATGCACCGCCTCCTTGCTCTATCCCCCTGGCACCACTTGCGTCCATGCACCGCCTCCTTGTTAGTCGCCCTCGCATCCAAAATATCACAAGTACCGCCCCGTCCCGGGCCATTGTCCTTCTCCAGTATAGCGTGCCCTCGAGACCGCATATGGATTATCGTGCCCAAGCACCACACCAGTTATGCAGACATGCCACCAGCATTCCATCCTACTACGATGTTCCTGCATTGGGCCATCTCTTCACGACACCATCTGCCCCCTCACCCTTGATGTGATGCATGCTTTTAATTGAGCTTTGGAGCATTGCAACATTTTGAAGGGCTCCACTTGTACAGCTTCAGCAATTCAGTGGGATATGTTCGTTCTTTGAGACACTATCTACCTTCACATTAAGCATGCCTGAGCTTTGACCCATCACACTCACGTTAACAGTGATCATCGATGGCCCCAGGATCAGGTTACTCCGAGAGTTGGAGTAGGCCTTCAAAGGGCATCACACTTCCTGCACCTAGCAGTCGCGAGTCGGGCCTTTCCTACGACTATCAGGTTCCCTACGATTCTTGATGCTCCTGTGGGACTCAGTAAGGGTATTCAACTGGTGGCCAGATCAGTGGCACTCCCTGGCCACATTTGCATTATGTGAGTTGGATTTTCCTAGACAAGCAAACGAAAGTTGTGCGAGGTAGGCCGCGTCAGTATAGCAATCCGTACGGTCCATAGAATGCCATTATATGATGCACCCTCGCAACGTCATGCATCACTTGATGGCTAGGCATTTTCAGTAGCTTATAAATTATGGTCATGTGGTTTTTTTTCTTTTTTTTAAACAGTTAAAAACTGATTCCATTTACATACTTTCACTTTCTCACTCTGGTTATCTCATAGCTAAAGAACCTATAGACAAAAGGACCTAAGCATTGGACACTCTAGACCTTGACACTAATTAAGATGTGAGCAGTATTGGACTTTGGCTGTTACTTCGTACTCGCTCTGTGTCTTTGCCCTCGCAGAATGTCACTCCTCATACTGTCTAGATTTCTTTGGTCCGTAAATTTTCTCATATCGTTGCTCTGTCCTATATTATTGTACTTGATATCTAATTCAAACTAAACTCTATGCGGCTCCTTAACCTGTACAGCAAACTCACTTTTTAAACATCAATTACGAACAATGTGAAAATTTTGGTTCTATTGAGGTGATGGTAATATAATTTCCTAGAATCCACAGAGAGGAATTGCCAGATGTATATTATTAAGTAGCAAAAATGGGTCGAAATTTCAGGTAAATTCATGCTTATTCGAATGCTATCTGTAGCAGCATGTTCATCGTCAATAGATGTTCCAATTGTACCTTTTGCACACTTCCATCCGTTAGATAGGATTGGATTGTGGTTGAGTAGCAGAGCAGAATGTTGGTTTACGCGCATGGAGTACTGGTCGGATCATTTAACGAATGCCACTCTTTTACTTGTCAAATTTAGGTCAAAACGACCACTAGCAACCAATTGTTTGAGTATCTATTTCCAAATTTAAACAAGTGGTGAAGCGGACTCGATCGCCTCTCTGAGTACCAACCAATTTGTAGTTGGTGTTGTGGCGTGCTCCAATCCTTCTATTATAATCCAAGTACCAGTGAGCATGTACTAATCACCCCGTCGAATGGGTCTCGGATAATTCTACTATTGAACTTGGTGGTGGGTTAGGCTTCCCTCAGAAGAAGGAAGAGTTTAGACTGTAGAGATTTGCTCATCGTGGTGCATCATCGTACGAGGACTTGATTCTAGAGGCCAATATATAGATGGTACCCTAGCCAAAAACTACACCCTCTCCTCACCACCTAACCAAGTACCAAACAACCCTTAAACGCAGTCTTTGTTACCGTTGTCGCCACGCCCACCCACCACACTCTAAAACACCTGGGAGAAGAAACACCTCGACCGCGTAACCCACCAACTACCGCAGCCACCGTGCCCACCAACCACACCCGAACCAGTTACTCACATAGGAAACCACCTCTAGACTCCTGAGATGGGTGGATTGCAGATCAACCCCCCAAGCCAACTATTAACCCATGACGGTATCCATGAAGCTTCACTAAGCCATCAAATGAGAAATCGCATCACGGGGAAAACCATGCAAACGAACCTTAGAAAGCAAGTTAATGGGGGTACCATACCAACATCCGCTGGTGCAAACTGACGGTGGTGGCGGAATCGTTGATTGTGGGGAGAGAGGGGGTTTTGGGAGAGAGAAATCAGGGCCACCCCGACCACTTTTTAGCTCGTACTAACGTAAATATATGTTTATGATTATAATCATGTAAAATTTATCTTATCAGAACTATTATCCTATATTTTTATTTTTTTAAAAAAAGTTCACCATATCCGTATCAATCATTCCAAGCAAAGCAGATGGCTTCCTTTTCCAATTTTTGCATTAACAGACATAGAATGTACATATACTAAGATCTGCATATTGTTTTCCTGCTTTATCACTCTGTTTTCGTGACAACAGATGACTACTAGGATAACGAGTGCCATTAGGTGGTGGTGATCTTATGTATAAACTTGACTGACAAATGTAGACTGTTGCACTGCCCATGTTGTCCGGGAAAAAGAATGCATTTCGTACCTAGCATCAACACTGGCTTTCTTTGCTTCTCGATCTAGTGATGGTGTTTTGCAAGAGTGGTTTGATCATATATACACTGCAGTACCTTCTGCTTGAATCGATCTGGTGCCTTGCTATTTCTTCCTCAGTGGTGTCTTGCTTCTGTAGCTACTTGTAAGTTAGGTTTCATGTTAATACTAGACTCCTACTAGATTGAAATGTCGTCGGATTGTTCTTTTTTGTGTTTAAGAATACACTACATAGTATTACCTATCCTATATGTTCTATTACGTAATGGTACATTTGTTCAATAGTGAGTTCCTCTTCTATCATAGCGTCTTTTCGTGGAGCCTTTCAGTTCATGTCCTGACATCAACAGTAGATCAATGATCAAGAAGCAATTTTACTTGTCCAAAACAGACTAACACCAGGATTTTATGTCCAAGACAAGCAAAAACTGTTCATTTATTTTCCTTTCGAGCTTGTTACGTAATTGTCTATCGGGTGGTTCCTATGACTGAACAAGGGAAACTCGAGTCTTTCCACCCACAAGAGCCAATGCCTACTCTCCTTTCAAGTATTTACAGTTAAGCCCCAAGTACAGCAATCCCAATTCCAGATATTTCAGTACAGCAATCCCAATTCCAGATATTTCAAACTCAAACCACCTCTTTCAGTGATGTCAACTTGGATATTGTTCCCATAAAGTCTGCAATAAACAAGAACCACCTATTTAGCAAGAAACATTTAGAATGCATCATGATCAAAACTACAAGAGTAGGACATCTCAAGACAAGGATTTTTTGCTGTAAGTTGATTTCTGTTTTCCAAAAAACGCTTATATTCACCTGTTACTTCCGTGTAAGTACACCGTATGTGCATATTAATACACAGTTACAACAAATTCCAACAGCAGAACTTGCAAAAGTGCTAAACAATTTCCATTGCCATCTATGTCCCACGCACAAACCATTCAATGTCCCTGGGTCACAAGTACCCTATGGAGGTTGGAATCTCTTCCCATCATCCCCAGATCTTTACGAGGTTTTACTAAAAAGATGGCAAAAGTGGACTTTTCACTTGATTTTTCTAATTTCTCGCTGCTCGAATAGTTGGATAGTCGTCTTTCCTTGGAAGCTAGGTACAACTAAGGTGATTTTTCTAGCTAGGGGAAAGGCAGAAGTGAATCTAATGAGCAATCAACGCACACCCAATATTTTATAGATAAGAATACAAGTACAAGCATCAAGTTTCATACCACTGCTGATTTTTCCTGAACTCTGTTAGCACTGGATATATATTCTCAAAGGCGGTATACGTCTCATCTCTAACCTGAGAAGACCAGAAACGCAAGATAAACAACCAAAATAAACCGATGAAATCAAGACTGATAAATAATATGTCATCACCTTAGCTCCTGTGAGGACGATCTTCCCAGAAACAAAGATGAGCAGAACAATCTTTGGCTGTTTCATGCGATAGATCAATCCGGGGAACAGTTCTGGTTCATACTGTACCAACACGTACACGAGTAAATATGAGTGCAAGAAATCCCACCGACACAAAAAAGACCACGAATTCAATAAGAAAGGTCATCAGGAATGTTTCCCGCCTACTCTAGAATGGAAGTCAGACCATTTGACACCAAAGGATTCAATAACATCATATGTGATCCACACCAAGCAAACTATGAATCCTATAAAAGCAGACCAAATATTTTGGAAAGTTTAGGGTGAACTGGGCCTGAATTTGTTGACAAGATTGCTCAAGAAAGTAGAAAAAATACGCGCGCTAAAGTGTGTGTGTGTGTGTGTGTGTTGGGCAGATGGAGTTTACATGATTAAGGAAGACAGACATAGTTGCGTGCATGGGCGGATTAAGGTAGAGCCTGTGACAGATCAACGAAGGACGGAAGAGCTATAGGTTTCTTTAGAAATAAGGAGCTTCTCTCTCTCCACATGTGAAAGGCTTAAGGAAAAAAGATGGTCATCGGACTTAGTGTTGGTTATATGTAAGTTTAGACAGCAAATCATGAGGTGTCTACGCATGAGCTCCGTGGAGAGCAAGTTACTGAGACTAGAATATGATTTGAAAATTTGTGAGCGACAAAGAAGTACTTCAAATCCAAGAGCGAGGTAGTTCAGAATCTAATCAAGTAGGAGAAAGGAAGTGTACATGGAGTGCAACTTTAGTACAGCTAGGGGACTGGCATGAAGTAAAGATGGATGCATAAAGGGCCTAGGAAGGATGGCATGGTTGGTCTTGAGAGGCGGGGCAAAATATTTCGATCGAATTTGCTGCGAACGGGAACACTCATGTAGATGAGGTGGGATGGGAATTCACCTCACATGAATTTCATAGCAATCAGTATTTAACAAGGTTGCGCAAGTTCCACATGCCTTTCGCGGTATCAGTTATCTAGAGGGGAACGCATAGAAACCGTATAGTGCTCTTGTTTGATTGATTGTAATTAGCTGCCTCACAGGGTGAATGCACTAGGTTAGCATCTTTGTATGCTTGTTATGAAAGGGGTTCTGTTGGCGATAGAATTCATAAATATCATCCTCTACTACATAAAGAGGGAGAGATTGATCAAAGAATAAGGAGTAAGGTTGTAATACAGGGAAGGATGAGATAAGACATGAGGACTTTGCATGAAGATGAGTAGCACAAATCAAGGAGATGACAATTGAAAATTGCTTGAGATGGTTTGTACATACTCAAAGTATGCCTTTGGAAACGACACGAGATGGCAGTGCACCAAACGACATGTGCCCAACCAACTTTAAGAAAAGCATGAAAAATGGACTTGATTGCTTGCATATCAAACAACTAAGTTCGCAGAAGAATCTTGATTAACTTTAACAGTCCAAGATCCGTATGGCCAATTTCCCAGAAGGAAAAAGGGAGCCGTTTAAAGGACCATAAACTTCCACGTGAAAATTAACCGAAATTGCTCATGATGCAATGTACCAACTACACAAAATGCATATTACTCCCAATATCGAAGTGATTTTGTGCTTAAACATTTAGAGTTAAAACATACAACTTTCCAAGGAAGAGTCAGTGTCCTGAAACATTTTCTATTACCCAGATAGCAGCAGAATCATAAAAAGCAAAAAGGAAAAAATGAACAACAGAACTCCCCGTTTCTAGTCCAATAGCAGGCACAGAATACATCTACCCCAAAAAGAGGGAGAGGAGACACTATTATCACTCACACTAGAGAAAGCACCATGAGAGTATGCGAGGCCTTCCAGTCTAATGGGAAATTTGACATCGCAGGAGCCAACTATATTCTGAATCTTGAAATCCTACAAGCCACAACGGGAAATAAAAATAGAATGAATACCTACAATATATTCTTTCGTGTGACCAATATTTATGGTATGTGTCAGACGAGAAATGAAAAGTGAAAAGATCATGCTGCAGAGAATGATTACCTTAAACTTAGCTGGAAAACCAAGCTTTTGAATAATTCGTGCATACTGAAAAGCAGAAATATACATAAGAAAAGAAAAAGATGAAACTTGAATGCAGTTTCAGATTTACAGAGAAATATGGCAACAATCACAGGTGTAATAACATGATAGGAGTTCATCATGCCCTTTCTTCACTTTCTCTGTAAAAAGAATCTAGAGCTCAGAAATGATTGTGCAGGACCAAGTGCTTGCCATAAGGGACAAAGTACCTTGCGCGCAGCCAACTTTGACTGTTGTTCACTCTTCGCTCCTGTGCAAACCTGAAGCAGCATGGTACAAAATCAGAATAAATGCAATCATCTATAGAAAAAGTGAGATTACAAATCAACCAACCAAGGCAAAGCTTTTCAGTATAGTATATGGAAAACCAAGGTATGCTTGACAAACGGTTGTATTAAAAATATGGCAGGAAAACAATGAGACATTATCCTTCACAGATAATTACTTCAATTGGCCATACACGCGGCTCCAAGAAACTGAGACCTAGAAGAGGAATTGTTGCAGCTTCATTATGTCCAACAAAGAATCACAATATGGAGCCAAAATGAGAGATTTCATATCAGAAGATGCACCTAATTCCTATCTGGCCGTGAAAGATTCCAGAAGTAACTGCTTGGCCGCGCATGCAACTAATTCCTATCTGCTTCGAAGCACGGGAATTACATCAAAACGTACATAATTAAGCCTTTTAGGCCATACTTGCAGCTCCAATAAAGCAGAACCTAGAACAGGACTCGTTGATCGTTGTTCTGCCCAACAAAGAGTTGTAACATTGAGCCAAATTTAGAGATCATAGAACTGCTTCGCGGGGCTCGCATATCAGCAGATGTGACTAAACTCCTATCTGCTTCGCAGCAAGGGAATGTGATAGTGACTTCAGTCGAAGTCCCGGTCTTAAAATTCAACCACATATCTGCTTCAAAAGCAAGTTGAATTGAAGAGAGATGATAACATTTTGACTGAGATCATGACTCGTAGGAATCAGGACTTCATAAAACAAAAAATTGGAAGATCTCCCTCGTAGACAACTCCCAAAGACTGTTTCATATAATTTGAAGAAGATCATGATTCCTATATGCTTTGCAACAAGGTTATGCAGCCAAAAGTTACCCCCTCAACAACATAAGATACATCATCACATACTTCATTGATAACAAAATATATCCAAAACAACATTTCTGTATCATTGTGCATCTCAATATGACTCTCGTATCGTACGCTAAAAAACAACCTTATGATCTGCATGACAAACCATCCCAAAAAGATTTGATAAGTTGGAAAGAAGCGTGTGATTGACTACGGAGCAAAGGGATGGCAATATCACGAGGGAGTTCATTCTCTTTGTTCTGGCAGTCTTTGAAGGGTTTTTGCTTTGGTAAGGCCATATACCACTAATTTCACGCCAGCTGTTGCCAGTTTTTTTGCAGCTTTTGAACATAGTGTTTTCAACAGGGAGTTCAGTTCAATATACAAAAATCCATTTCATAAGTACATAATATTCATTACTCAATCACATAAACAACGATAAAATATTTTCATTCAAGCCTCTTGCAACTAGGATCCTTCTAGGTGCCTAACAGAAATCATTCTTTTCCAAGTACAGCGATGACAGAATGTAAACTTTTCCACTTCTTTCAAACAATTGAAATTCAGCATTAATGCACCTCAGTGTATAAAATGCATGGCAGGGATACGTAACTTCAGATCAATAAATCTTCTAATAAGCCTAGTCATAAACATAGTTTTAGATATCCTGATCAGGATATAGCTACATACACAAGCATTACAGCACAGAACAATTATAGAGGCATGTTCCAGGAGAACTCACCATCTTTCCAGAAGCAAAAATTAAAGCCGTTGTTTTCGGTTCTCTTATCCTCATAATTACAGCGGCAAAACGCTACAAGAACATTAGCAACAAAAATTGAAAGATCTCCTTCCAGAAGCAAAAAGTATAACGAGATTTATTAGCAATTATAAGAGAGGAAATAAGTACTGCATTGCAGCAATTTCTAAATTAATCTCCTTCCAAAACCTCAAATCTTATAATAAAGCTTTGAATCAACTTCCAAAAATTGAAAGTGCTCAATAGTTACCACGGAATCTAGTCTCTCAGAAAATGTATTAGCATAATACTGAATCTAGTCTCAAACAATTGCGTCACAACATCCCAAAAAACACATAAAATGACTCACCAGTACATGCCAATAAACAGAAAATTTTAAAATGAGCACAAAAAATCCTATCATTATTAAAAAAAAAATGGAGTACGCATTAAACAATAACTGATAAATTGTGGAAGCGAAAGAAAAGACGACACACCTTTGGGTTGTATTCAGCATTACGAGCTTGTAATGCAATCGCCTTAAGATCCAACTTGCAGTCCAGATTGACAGTTGACACAATATTTCTGGATGTGCAAAAAATATGTCTATTAAAACCATGATCATATACGGAACTACATAAACACATGGAAGATCATGAAATATGTAAGTACATATATCCCCAAAAAAGGATATGTATCCCCAATAAAGATGAAGATATCAGTAGCTATCAACATTTTCAAGAACCACGTTATTCAAAAGTTGATCCTATCAGCAATAAGAAAAGATCAAGCAGCAACAGCGAAGAATGTGATCAACTCTTCAGCACCAACATTTTAATGAGGCCCTAGGTGCAGACAGCATAATAGGAGGGCTACGGCATACAAGAGTCTATATTATCCATGTCAGACACTCGACTCCAGGACAGGAGTATGGACCAAATCTTCTGCTCGGTGATGCCACTAATAACAATATGTTAAATGCTTCTTTTGTTTCATTATGGCTTTAGGATGAGGTAAGTTTTCAATTTTTAACCAGATATGTAACAAGAGACACCATTACCCTGGGAACAATTTATCAAACAAAAAGACATAAGAAGATTTTGCCATGTCCCCGTCTTGGATACTGGAAATGACAAATCTGACGCTTAGGCACAGCCACTCCCAACACCCGTTTCAAGTCCATGTAACAGAGATAAGAGGTGAAGTCTTCAAATTCTCCGAACTGAGAGACAGGACAGATGTTTCTTTTTCTTTCTTTTTTTTTGGGCGAGTCAAAGTACATCAATCACAATAGTGCCACAAATAATGTGCTCATTTTTCATTACTCGATAATGTGTATGCTTATTAAACAAATGGATGAAATTTTATTTTCACACCCATTCTTGATTTGGATATAGGAAATTCCCTTAAAAATATTCCAGGATACATTCATAACCAAATTTTTAGGGACAAAAGTCTATCCTCACTACAATCAACACTTTCAATATGGACACCTGAAAACCCAGCACACAAACTCAAATACTGTTTCTTTAGTGCGTACAAAACTATTTAATATGCATAGCAAAAAATTGAACTGAGCTCCGTGCCAAATGGACATCTGGAACCCCTTACATATCACACCGTCAAAGGAAATGATAAAAGAATATAGAGCGCCTACATATCCCTTACATATATCCGATATTTTTCCAATTCAAAACGACCATCAGTTGCCGCTAACAAATATTAAACAAGGCTTCTGGCAAGACTCAGCAACAGTTTTTAACATAACGGGTCGTTTTTTATTTCAATATGCCATTTCACCATTTAAGTTACATAACCATGTTTTCTAACCCCACTTTGGAACCTATGAGCAATATGTTGTCTACTATAATGAATGCATCCATCCAAATACATTCTTCCTCATGCAATCACATAGGCCAAGAACTATGAATTTATTTACTTGCAAATGCATGAACTGCTCATATTCCAAAAGGGAGCTCTTTGAAAGAGAATTTGCCTAAGTAACCATTTTTGGAGGACGAGCAGAGCTACAGCTAAAGAAGTCATTATCATTAAAACAACTACGTAAGAGAAAAGTAAAAAAAACACATCAGGGTACATTTTTGTTTAAGAAATGGGGCCTAGAATTGGACATGTGGGTTCAAAAGGCTGGTCAATTTGGATCGAGAGGTTACAATCAATACTTGTGCATCTAGGTCATATAATCCACAATGCCATGATATTGTTGCCTTACATTGTAAGTATCAGACCCATTTACTGCAAGTACCACTTTTGCCCAGACATTCGCATCTATTACACTACAACGCAAGCTATCAAGCACCTAGAACCAAGGGCAAGTAAATGCTCTCCATGTGACTGCAAGTGAGTACATGACACTGCATCTTAGTTGCAGGAAACTTCTAACAAGGTGACGTTTCTCTCTCGGAAACTCGCTTTTGCGATCCCAAGTTAGGAGCTCCGTGGGATATCGTCCCAAGCTAATATGGGAACTCGATCCCGTTAGCTGGATAGAGATGCATGGAACAAGTGAGAGAATATATGAAAATTAAGCCATTTTCAACTCAATTCCTTGTTTCTCTCCTCCTTCATGTCCTTAAAGTCTACTTGTTTGTTGTTGTGGGCTACGTAAACTATACTAAACAAATGATAATTCTCTTTACACATTTATTTATTCAAGCCGCTCCCAACCTCAGATTCTTCTTGATGTTTACGCTCCCCCGCCCCAGTTCCCGCCCCCGCTTTGTGCAACTAAGCACTGCATCATCCAACTTACGGAACCTGCCATACTTTTACCCAAGTCGATTCTTTAATAAAGCATTTAGAAGAAAGTGATAATTTAGAAACTCGAGGAGCTTGTAGTGACTTACTCAGCATCCAGCTACAAGAGTACTATATAAAACTAGTTTAAAACTTTAAGTTCCACGATGTGGAGGAAATGAAAGAATAGGTGAATACTCTTTGCCCCCTGTACTTTCAGCGTTATGCGATATAGCACTCCTCACTTTAAAAACTTCTACTAAATCTACCTCTATTTTTGAAAAGTGGGCACATTAGACGGTTTCCTTCCAACTTAACTACGTTTTTGAGCGGGAATAGTTTGAGGTCCAAAATTATATTTTAAAGACCAATATACCCTTTTAACTTCACATAATTTAAAGGGCTAATTACACCTATGTCCCTGAGGTTAGGGAGTAATTACAGGCAAGGACAATAGTTTGGACAAATTACACTTGTGTCCGTTGACCAAACGGAACCCTAAAAATCCTAACAATTTTAATGAAAAGACTTTATTGCCCCTAAGTTGGAACCTTATTTATTTTCCAATGCCATTATTTCATCTTCTTCCATTAATGCCATTACTCTTCATCTTATTTTTAATGCCATTAATGCAATTACTCCCTCCCCCCCCCCAAGCCCATTCCCGCAGCACCCCTTCGCCTGTGCCTCCCTGTCGCCTGTGCCTCCCCCTTCCCCGTCGCCCCCACCCTACCCCTTCCCCTTCCCCGTCGCCCCCACCCTCCCCCTTCCCCTTTCCCGTCGCCGGCGTCGCCTTCACTGGTCGATCGGAACATGAGGGGTGGTTGACCTCAAGATGGCGCCGGTGATAAATCCCAGGCGGTGGTGGCAACGGCGCGATGGTTGCGGAGGCGTTGGTGATGGCGCTCGGTGAAGGAGCGCCAGAGTTGATCGCCGGTGATGGGGCTGCTAACCGGAGTTGCTGGCCATTGACAGGTCTGTCGGCAACATCGATCAGACGGTTGCAGTGGTGTAGCGGCACAGTGGCTTCGGCACGATGCTCGATGAAGGGGCATTTCGGTGAAGGCGCGGGGACCGGAGTTAGTCGCCGGCTACCGCTTATGCGGCCGGTAGTGGGGCTGCCGGCGAGTTAGGGGGGGGGGAGACAATGAAAATTAGGGTTTCAAATTTCTTAATCAGCAAATCAGGTTTTCAAAACCCTAATTCGAAAATTAGGGTTTTGAAATTTTGATCTGTTCATTCTCTCCAAAATTTTGATATGTTCAAATCAATGAAAAAGACTGAATAGAGAGGAACTCATCATTAAAAAAGTACACTTTTTGGAAGGAAACCTGACGGATAGACACGGGTGATACATTTGAAACACTTTTGGTCACAGAATGTTACATTTTAGAACTTAGTATCTTTGACTGTAATTACTCCCTAATCTCAGGGACATATGTGTAATTAGCCCTAATTTAAAATTAGCAATTCATTTACCTAAAAGCCCTTTCAAGGAAGATAAAACTACATTTTTAAGGGTGATTTTGTCATTTCACCATAAAAACCTAACCCTGATATCTTTTCTCTTTCCCCTTCCTCTCTCTTCTCTCTACCCCCACCCCAAAATGCGTCCGCCAACGCTGCTACAAGAGATCTCTGCCGCCATCGCACCACCATTAAATCACCGCCAACACCTCGTCATCACCAATCCAGCCCATCAAAGCCATATTCATCACCACCGAGGCCACCGACTGTGGTAGAAGTGAAAGAACCACAGGCGAGCCTGGACGGCAGCG
This sequence comes from Escallonia herrerae, assembly GCA_033070095.1. Lineage (NCBI taxonomy): Eukaryota > Viridiplantae > Streptophyta > Magnoliopsida > Escalloniales > Escalloniaceae > Escallonia > Escallonia herrerae. Next base: position 39,938 of record JAVXUP010002362.1, on the reverse strand, counting down.
GCGAGTTCATGCCACCACCCACCCCTACCCACGCCGAACCCACCTCCCCGTAATGCACTGCCTGTGGTTGCCACCACAACTTCCAATCCATTGCCCTAAACTTGAAGAACTTGCGGCCACCGCTACATATTTCATCGATTTCCACCACCACCACCCCCCCCCCCCACTTTGCTAGAGCTCACCTGCGCCGAGAAAATAGGGAGAAGATGTAGAAGTGTGAAGAGAGGATGGTGGAGAGTTTTTGCAGTGAGGCTGGCATCAAGAGAGTTTTTTTTATATTAGGATTGAGGTTGGGATCAAGAGAGTTTTTTGATGGTGGGATTGTTGGTAATGATGGAAAATGGTGGTGGGCTATTGGAGATGGAGGTTTCTGGTGGTGGGGTTATTGGCGATAATCTTGTGGTGGGTCTATCAGTGATAATGGTAAGCAGTGGACTTGTTGACGATGGTGGTTTGTGGTGGTGAGTCTGTAGGAGTTGGTTGTTTGCAGTTGTAGACTTCTTGGAATGGTGGTTTCCATGGTGGGTTAACTGTGCGAGGGGGTTTAGTAGAAGTTTTCAAAATGAGGGGTGCCATATTGCATAAAGCTGAAAGTACAGGGGGGCAAAGAGCATTTACCCCGAAAGAATATAACACAATCAATTAAAATAAGCTATTATTCCGACTGATTTTATGTTACTTTAAAAATGAGAACATGCATTTTCCAAGAAAATACATCCGGCCCATTTCTGTGCAAGATGACCTTGCTATGAAGTGTGAACACCGCCAGAATGTATGCAAGTCATGGTAACTTTTCTCTCAAAGTCCTAGGTGAACTCTTCTCCATTAATGCCGGTGCTAAGCGAAAACTATATGTACTTCAAATAAACAAGTACGTAGGTTGTTCATATTCTGGGCATTATCAACTGTCAACTCTTTATTGCTATTTAAAGACAAAATGTCAGCTCTTGCCATATACAATCATTACAAGATTACACATCTCCTTCGTGAAGTTTAAAAAACCTATGTATCAAACTATGCCAAATCTTTTATTACAGATAATGGTTTACCCAACCATGACTGAAGGATGACAAAAGATAGCCAAATGAAGATGTCGCGGGGTAGGGACTTACTGGAGAGTAGGAACGATTCCAGATGGATGCTTGGAGAGATCAACTGGTTGGCTCCCTTCCATGATTTGATCCGCCATCCGTTCCCCCTTTCTCCCCCCTTAGCTACGGCTTGCTCCTTGTTGCTCCTTTCCTCTTCAACAAAACACAAACACCAATTCAACACCCGTAGAAACATTAATAACTCATCCAATTAGCTGAAATTAAGTACATATAGCACTATGACTGCTTAGAAAAACTATTTCTATACAATAAGATTAAGTTTTTGCGCACTTCAACAACAAAATGGGAGAGCTACTTTGGAAAACTGGCGGAGATCGGACCATTTAAACAGATAATCCTAATTAGGGTTTCTCCGGATTAAATGTATTATTAAAAAGAAAAAAAAAGTAAGCTTTTTATAAACAAATGATTGAGGCAAAATATGCTGCCCGCAATGCTGGTCGACTACTGATGGATAGAGTACAGACTACAGAGCACATCAAGCTACGGAATTCAAAACTCGGCCAGAACGAGCCACGAACACTATAAACCTACACATGGTCGACCCATATCCCAGAAATTCAATATCTTAAGAGCTTTCTAAAAGGAACGAACATCAGCGGAAATTGGACCTTTAAGCAGGTTGGTAAGGGTTTCTCCAAGATTAATCACAAAATTCTCAATCTTTTATAAAGCCTCCAATATCTGAAAAGGGTTTTCTTAAATCAACAAAATTGGCCGGAGATCAGACCTAAAACAAAATTTTGATTGAGTACATGAATACAAAAGGTCTCGTTTTTTTTTTTGTTGAGAAAAGCAAGTGATTGATCAGTCAATATCTGAAAAGGGTTGCTTATAACAAGAAAATTGGCCGGAGATCAGACCTTTTGACGGCAAAATCTTGACTAGGGTTTCTTGGAAACTCTTGATTAGGGTTCAAAGAAATTGGAAGTTGTGGTGAGGATTGATGGAAACCAGTGAGGAATTAGAGCGGTAGGAATTTGAAAGAGGGAGTCTTTTATATAGATTTGAACGGGAGCGTATAAATATGAAGAGGGGATTATATAAGAGAGAGAGAGGGGGAGATGGCGTGGGAGGCTTGTATTGCGAGAGAGATCTGAAGAGCTTATGAGAGAGGCTGGCTGTCTTGGATTTTCATCTTAGCGTGTGCTTGCCCTACTTTTCTTTTCCCAAAATAACCTTCTCCGATTTTCGGAAGTCAACTCCATATGGTGGGCATATTGGTCATTTGGAGCTTCCGCGGCAAGGACATGTTCCCGTGACAGCATGCTGCATTATACTTTCGTGAAAGCCAATCACTCTTTTATCATTAATTTTTGTTTTCTTTTGATACTCCATAATTTAACTTCTAAGTGAGACTTTGAGTGGTGCCATTTCCTTAAATTAACACTGCAAATTGCAACAAGTACTTTATATTTTCATTTTTTTTTTCATACAAAATGCCTCTTGTACTGATCCTCCGCAAGGAATTGATTCACAATTTTTATCTACTTGGAAGGTGATTTTGCCTCGTCAGAGTACTAAAAAGTTCACATATATACGCCATCAAATAATGTGTTAACTTTTTCGTGCTTAGACGAGAGACTACGCGTCACTAAATGAGTTGGTATTAGTGTGTAACAAGACATGAGATACAAGATCTCTGTCAATTAACAACAAATTTCGTATTAATTATGAGAACTTGTTAGTCTCACGATTCACCCGAAGAAAGGTCGATAGGTATATGAATAAAGATGATGCTCAATGTTAAGAAAAAAAACTCACGCACTCATTGCAACTAAGACAACAAATAAAAGGCAGGTGTTTCTATGTACAATATACTAATCATCGTGGAAGTGTATAAGCATCACATGGATGAATAGATGCGCGTTGTATATGAAAATGAGGTTAAGTTTCGAGCTCTCAAGAATCATCGTGGCAACGCATCTATAGATCAATTGTTGCAAAAACAACACCATATCCTAAGTACTTATCAAACATCATGCCATTTTGCCCTCAACCCAATGTCAAGAGTGTTTTAAGTCAACACATAACATGGCATATTCAAATATCAAAGAGCACTATGCTAAGCATACCAATCACGAAGGTGCCTCAACTGCACACAAGCATAAGCTAAGAGGCCATAGAGATTGAAGTAAAAGTAAAACATTTTGAACCAAGCATAAACACTAATTCATAAGACAATATACAGTAATATGCATGCAAATTGAGTTTGTGAGTGACAAACTTTTTTTAGCTTTACAACAAGGGATCAAGAGCCATTCACCAATTAAGGAAACTTTCATATAAAGATGAAAGCCAAACAAGAAAATAACAGAAGTATACGCTTTAGGTCAACATATATATGTATGTTAAGGCTCTCAACCACATGGATAGTTGAATGTGCTCAAACGCGGTATTCAACTAAAGTTTCCTTTTTTTTAAATGCACGCTATATGTAACCAAAGCATATCCTTTCCATTCGAGGCTAAGACAATCAAACCCTCATAGATAGATGATGATTTGTTCACGACTAAACGCGGTTTAGCCCCCTTGCATTCATGCATGTCACTGTTTCAAGTGCCAAAAGTTACCCAATCCACTAAATCAATTTAAGTTATAAGCTCTTTGATGCATTTACAAAACCTATGTGGCACTACACAACCTGCTTGCCTTTTATCATAGTAGGTCAACTTACGGTATCCTTGGACCCTCCATTACCTGCTTGACAACCTGATGCAACTTAACCATACACAACCTGGTGGAAGGAAGTGAAATTAATGTTCCTTCTTGATGTTGATGGTAGAAAATTCAATAAGCAAAATTTTGGATTAAAGGTCGGTCACTGCCTTATAAGGTGTTATACTAATTTCATTCTGTGACGTCCTAATCTTAATTTTTTTTTCATTCAATCTAACTCTTAGTAATAGGACAAGTTGAAGAATTTCAATAGAAAAGGAAGCCTTATGAGTCAAATATTAAGAAGCAAATACTATCAGCGACGTGGGTAGAATGAAAATGCATTGCATGCTTGTCTTAAATTTCTTACCCATTCGAAATGATTTTCTATTCTTAGTGTACACTGTTTTTAGCGTTCATCTAATTGAGAATTTCTTGTTAAAGTTTATAGGTAAAATACTCAAGGGAATCGGGCCAGAATCGGGCAAAAAACAGGCCATTTTAAGGCCGGGCAGGGCCGTTTCTCAAATTATTCGGCCTGGCCCAAGCCCCAAGGGTTAAGGCCAGTCTAGGCCCAAAACGGGCCGAGCCAGCCCACGGGCCGCCCGGCCCTTTTGACTTCTCTACCCACGCACAATGGATTATGCAAAATCATGGGATCTTGATTACTTTCTCTTCCTCTTTCATTTTAAGCTCTCGTATTAACGATTAACAACAAGAATCATATCAATTCTTCCCCATCCCTGATTGCAAATGTACATCCAAAACCCATATGTATATATATACATGCGATATTCATTCAACCAATATTTCAATTCAATTCTCACAATAATTTAGCAATTAGGGTTCACAATCATACCCAAATGGATTTGAAGTTCTTTCTTTCTCCCTTTCCTCTCTCTTTTTTTTTTTCCTTTCTTCTCTTTTTCCTCCCTTTATCTTCCTCTTTCAGCCGTGTTCACTGTGCTTGTTCTGGTTCTACAAGTGGTGTTCTTCAGTTTCTCTTAATTGCATTTTTCACCCCCAACATTTTCCTTTTTATTTACTCCGTTAAATCTTATCCCTAAATATATTATAATTCCCAATCCGTGAGTCAGCTTCATGCAACCAATAGGTGGCCATCATGCATGGCCTATTTTCCTAAAGTTATGCCACATTTTGCAAAGTTTCAACTTTTGCACTTTGGCCCCTCAAGTTTCCAAAATTGCATTTTGACCACTCGACTTTGAAAATTTACAATTTGACCCCAAAATCACTCTAACCCCTCATTTTGCCCCCTAACACCTTATTATCATCGAAATGATACTACTTAATAAAAATATGCATCCCGTTCACCATATTTTTCGAAATTACATTTTTATCCCCTAACTTTTCAAAATTACGTTTTAACCCCCAAGGCCACACTAACCCCTTATTTAGCTCCCTAACACTTAATCATCATCAACATATTACTACTTAATAAAAACAGCACCCCTTAATTAGTCAAACTCACGATTAGATTAATTTTCAAGATTTCTAAGGTATCACAGTATACAAGATCATAAAGGTAAAAAAAATTAGTAGATTATGTATAGACCTACACACATTACAATTAAATTAAAGTAGAACATATCATACACTTCAACCTAATTTTAAGTAACATGCTAAGGTCCAAAGGTTATGATTAACACCTAGGAGTCCAACACCACGTAAAGATAAAACATAGTTATAACAATGAGGAGGACAACCGGAACAGCACCAAACAAAGGTGTACTTGACAACCTACGGAATCACAGCACAAAGGCGAGAGGCCATCAACACCGCATGGTCCACTCTTTTCCACCAACATTTCTAACACCAAAGCTACGTTGTTGTTATACCGAGCAATGAAACAACTAGCACACACTATGTAAATCCCCCCTACCCGAACCCCCTACTGCAATGCAAAACCCTAGAGTAGAAACCTTAAATACCCCAAACCCCCCTTCCCAAAGGCCCCAACCCCCCATCCCTCCCTCGCACACATACACAAGCCCTCAACTCTAAGCCTTGTCCCCCCTCCCCAAGGACATCACAATACACCCAAACCAAAAGACTAAACACAGCACCTAGTTACCCCTAAAGATAGCACCCATAACTAACATTTATTCCGACCACCGTCCGTGAAATTCGGGCCATCGTTGTTATTGATAGATTTAGCCCTTAAAAGCCTATTCATTTGTAGCTGGTACAAATTGACAATCGACCATCTTAGCGTGTAGATTTGCCAAATCTAGTAGATCAATACCAAGGTCTACTTAGATCTGACCAGATCTGACCAGATCTAACGACAACAGAGTAAGATCTATGCGTCGCCATTTTCGATGATTTATAGAGATGCGTCAACTACCGCACTGCCGTCATCCACCCTTTGATTTATCGCGGTCACCATTGTTGCACTCCTCAAAGGACTCAACACAACAAGGATAAAAACTAAAAGAAGAAAACAGATAGGAAAAGGAGAGAGAGACTGAACACCAATGCGAAGTTTGTTGGTGTTCACTTCTGCTTTTTAGTTATGATTTGGTTCTTTGGCCTTTAATCACTTTTTATGACAAGGCCTCAAATCTTTTCTCTACCCTCTTTCATGTGTTTTGGTGGTGGTTTCTAAAGGTGGCTCCATTATGGCATGTAAGCAACTTGCAACAACAATTAAGAACTGTGGTGGTAGACCTTGTAAGAAAATGCTCGTACCACAGGGTTAAACCCACCCCCGCTACAAAATAATTGCGTGGGGATATAAAATAGAACTCATTAACCAGCAAGTAAAGCAACAGAACAACTCGTCGGCATCACCCGGTGGAGGGGGGAAAGGGGGTCTTTATGACTACGTCTCTCTCCCCCTTACTATATGTTTTATTCTTTCAAGTTTTGTGTCCGTGTTTTGTTCGTGTCCAATAAGGAAGGTTGCAACGGTGGCCGTCGGCAGATTGAAGAGTGGATGAAGGCAGTAGTATAGCCAGCGCATTTCCCCATATCAATCGGAAATGGCGAGAGATAGATCTCACCTGATCTTACAGATCTTGGTATCGATCTACTAAATCTGATATATCTACTAGCTTTATATGGTCGATTTGTACCAGTACATGAATGGAGAGGCTTATGAGGGTTAGATGTATTAACATCGACGATAGTCGGAATCCCACTAGCAGTGGTTAAAATCGTAGCTACTGTGCGGCTATCTCTGTCTTTGTTTTGGTTTTACTGTTATGGGTGAACCTAGCTATCCTTGGGGTGGGGAGGGGTGAAAGGCTTATGGTTAGGGGGTTACATGGTAAGCTAGGTTTCTGCTCTAGGTTTTGTTTTGGGGGTGGGGGTGGAGGATGTATCTTAGATTAGCCTGTGGTGTATTCTCATTGCTTCGTTGCCCGGTTTACTGACGATGTTGGAAATGCTGGTGAAAAATAATAGACGCTGCAATGTTGATAGCCTCTTAGACTCTCGTTTTTGTGTTCTGTTTCTGTGGGTGATCGAGATCACCTTTGTTTGGCGCTGTTCCGATTATCCTCCTCACTGTAATATTGCATTGTATTCTTATGTGTTTGCTGTATTTAGTGTTAAATTTGTAATAGGTAAGCCTTCACATGTTACGAAAAGTTAGGTTGAAGTGTAGAATATGCTCTTCTTTTGTCTAAATGTAATTGTATATAAGTTAGTTGTTAATCTGTAATGTTAATGGTAACAATTGATGTTACCTTTATGTCTATAAAATATATGATCTATGTTACAAAAAGTTAAGCTAAATTATAGAATATGCTCTTCTTTAATTTAACTGCAATTTGTACTAAGTATGTAGGTCAGTTGTTAATCTGTAATGCTAACGGTAACAAAATGATGTTACCTTAAATGTCTGTAAAATAGATAATCTAGTCGGAACAGCTTGTAAAACTTTTTATATATGAAATATTTCTCCTCTTAACCAAAAAGACTTTTTGCACATAAAACCCTATACTATGGGAGCGGGCGTGCATTTTACCTTAACGTTTTAATTTTGACTCAATTCCTCTTATTGTTCATCTATTGGTGCAAAATGCACTAATTAACGATCTGAAGATCAATTTTTTCGATGCTCGTCAATCTCTTAGGGGTAAAATTGTAAGTTCATTCTTTTTTTCCACCATGGCATTAAGTGATCTCAGTTTTTCTCAAAACCCCAACCTGCAATCCCGCCACCCCCTGCCTTACGCTCCCATTGAGCATCGTCCACACTTAGAGAGCAACCAACCACCACCCACCTTACGCATCCATAGAGCAATCAACCACCCCATCAACCCCTCTCTCTCTCTTTCGAAAGAGAGAGAGAGAAAGAAGAATGGGTTTTGAGGGCTGGCACTCGCAGGGGGAAGGGGGTGGGTGGGTGGGTGGGTGGTGTGGACACTCTATGATGAAGGAAGGTTGGACGACACTACAAAGGTGGGGTTTGGAAGGTGCTGTGGTAGTTGGGTTTGGACATTTTTAGAGCTATTAGGGGTTTGGCGAGGACTGACGCTGTTGGCAGTTTAAACGGCAATGTCTGAATCATCAGCTTGGGCCCTTCTCCATCGGGCTTTGGATTTTAACAGTCCAAAAAATTGTGTTGGCAAAGGTGATGTGGTTTGCACAGCTAGATGATTTTGATTAGGCTAATGACCTGTGGTTGCCAATGTGAATTGGAGGGTTGAAGTCACGAATTTGCTATTGACAAATTGACCAAACATTCAAAAAATTAGACTTCAACCCAGCCATTAGTAAATTGAGCACCAATTGATGAATAATAAGATGAATTGAATCAAAATTAAAACGGTAAAGTGAAATGTGCAAGTGTACATATAGTATAGGGTTCTATGTACAAAAAATCTTAACCCAAAAACAAAAATAGAGCTCGTTAGATTTTGTCCATAGGTGAACATTGAATTTTTGCTCAATTATGTAAGGTACAGATTCCGCGGGCTTACCCGATTATCTTTAATTTATTATAAGATAAAAATTGCATATTAATTGAGGGTTAGCCGTTTTAGGGTTTGGAAATTGAGACTTTTTCTCCTCAAGTCACTTCTCTCCTCTGTTCTCCCTAGTTTCGTGTCTCTCTCCCCCTCTCTCTTTCTCGGTCGCACACAACTCGACAACAACATTCACAGTCACTCCACACACAACCATACCTCATAGATCCGGCCTCCAAGTTCCAAATCAGTACTCATAGAGCTACTGCCGGCCCTCCATTTCCACCTCCCCACCATCAATCTGTCATCGCAATGCCGCCTTTCTAATGTCACAGCCACCGCTGACCTCATATCCATCACCTAACTCTGACATGTCGACCCCTTTCTGCCACGTCTATGTGGTGATTTCAATTGAAAATTCTTCACTTCTAGTGATTAATAAGGATTTGGGTAGTGAGACACTGGAGTTTCTCCGATCAGTAACATACACCTTGATGAAGGGTCACCTAAATTCTCATGCGCCCCTACTCGTTAGGTGATGGTGAGGGTCTACACGAGAGCAAGACAGTCTTTCCAATTGCTGAAGGATACAACCGGAGCGTTTCAGTTTTGAGTGTCGAAGACGTGGGTGTTCTCGTATACCTTTGTGAGGAAGTTGTATGGATTTTATAGTCTGGTCCTACCTTATTCTCGTAAGGACTTTAAAAGAAAAATAACACAAAAAGAAATGCTAGTGTCTTGCTTGAAAACAAGATGATGTTTTCTGAGCAGTAATAATGCCCATCTACAGCGATTATCGAGTCTGCCCTAGCATTATCGTCCGCTCAACGGAGTCAAAAAAAAACTGAGCCACCTCAACAAGAAACACCTCTATGTACATGGTCTTTGATAGCCCAAAGCCTGAGCCAAGGCTAATAGACCCCCACCAGTCCCCCCAAGTCCAGAATTGCAAAACACGATGTTCATTTTACGAATCTTGAGGACAACCTCTGATTTGAATATTTGATCCCCCAAAAGAAAGAACAAATACAGTTAATAAATTTCCCTTTTTTATAGTTCTAAAAATGGTATCCAACAAATCAAAGGCGACAATAAGTGTGATCAACCCAAAACCAAAAAGACCAACCAAAGGGAAGGATACAGCTAACCCAGGAAAAATAGAAAATAATAATAATAATAATAGACTCAGTCCCTTAGATGTTGATAAAGAAATGCGATCATATTCGCAGATCATTACAGGTCTGATTGGCTCATCACCGTCCTTGTTCAAATCATACAATCCAAAACTCCCACCACATTAGCTATTTGTTTCAAAAAAAAAAAATCAACTCATATCAGATTGTTAGATTTAGCTGCCCCCAGAAAAATTCTCCAAACTCGAGAAATAAAGTCAGACAGAGATAAGTATGAAAAGGGGAGGCAGCACACTAGATTTTGCTTCGAGGGAACGAGTCGAACAGATACATAAACAATCCCGCCGACCAGATTAAGAAGCCTCTAATCTATTGCAATTTCTTACCCCCCCCCCCCCCCCCCCCAAAAAAAAAAATAAAAGTCAAGAGAAAGAAACAAGTAAAACGAAGCAAGGCCTCAGAGATCTTGGTGGAAAAGAATCATCAGATGGGATGGCAACTTAAACCACCCAATCAAGAGTAGCAAATATTGGTATCCATCACCGGCCCCGGCCCCAACCAAAGAATTCATTCAATTAATCATCAGTCAACAACACACACCCAGGCCAAGCTTTTACAGTAATCAACTAGGCAAAATAAGTAGCACAAATACAAACATGACTGATAAACAAGGGGAGGGAGACCTAAAGGAGATATATGCGATGATGATGATGATGGATGGGGTCAGAAGTAGCTGGTTTAAGATCATGTTAAAAACATCATTGGGAATCCGTCTGATTTTTTCATCACACCCGCATCCGTCAATAACCAAGCCCCCTCGCAAAAATAGATCTATCTGGAAGGAAAAAGATAACAAAAGAGATGGATGAATGAATGTATCTACCTTGTCACCGAAAGATCCTTGTAAGAAAATGGAAGAATCGGAGCTAAAGGGAGACACACAGAGGAATATTATGCGTATGCTCATGGCTTCACTATGGCCTAACGATAGATCCCTTTGATCCACTCATACGTTTGGAATTCGATCAAGGAATTGCAATATTAGGCTTCTCCGTCCACGTACATCTAAACTAGTACACATCGTACATACGCACAGCAATAAGGATAAGAGAGGATAGGAGAACGCTTCGTGAAACCCTAACCCTAATATTAAAAGCCCCCAATACCTCTCTTCCGATACGCCGCTGTGATCTACCGCGAACATATATGTATATATATATAGGGCGGGGGTGGCTATGGAAACCCTAATAGGGGTCTGGAGGAGCGGATGCCATACACAAAACTCGCGGGCCGGCCTCAGGACTTTACAATACATTAAACGGCCCAGCTCGTCTAAAGTCGTCTTCTTCCGATTGTTCTTTTCTAAGACGGGCACCCCATGGCCATGCACTCCTTAAGGCCCCTAGCCAGTTTCGTGTTGTTTTCGAGCGTGGTGAAAATATTTTTTTTTAATGGAACAAGCTGGCTCGATGTGATTGCTACCAAACTTGTCTCTATGTTTTATATAACGTGTCAAAAGCGGTTTTCACAGTAATTGCTACTGTGAAACCTTTTGGTTCGTTCAAACGAGGAAGCGACTATGAGCGAGCTTCTGTCCAAGGGAGCAAGATCCGAGCTCTAAGTGGAATGATTCTCAGGAAAGCCCTAGTTAAACTTCAACCTAGAGGAAAGGTGATTTGAAAATGTTGCAAAGCTACCTCATAGAATTAAGTTGCTTCATAGTGTGTTGAGCTTTGGTTTGTTCAAACGATGAAGCGACTTTGAACAAGCTTCTATACAAGCGAGCACGAGCCGAGCTCGAGTGGATTCATTCTCTCAAAAGCCCTCTTCAAACCTGCTGAACTTGCAGTTAAAAGGGAGAGGGAAGGCAATAACTCAACGAAAATCTTTATAGACGAGAGTGGTACGATGCAATATCATTCCATAAGTTTGAGATAATTGCAGAATGAGAGTGTTATTTCCAAGCAATGTCCATACGATAAGGGAAGGTCGAAAAAGCATTCTAGGTTAATACAGAAACAGTCTTAAGCTACAATGTTGCTCAAGTGATGCGTAGCAACCCCATATACCAAATCCAACATGTGGAAGATTTAAAACTACAGCCTTACAGTATACGATATGTCGCTTTTCCTGGTATCAAGGTGGCCCAGGATACCAAATTTCTTGTTGAATGATTGCCCAGTCTCTTGAAAATCTTGTGCTCGTGACACTACTATGAAACTCAGGCTCAGGAAGAGGAGAAAACATTTCCCTTAGAGGTCCTCCAATATTATCCATGAAGATAGTGTTCAATCCAAATTAAAGCGGCCGACCTTCGAGGCAGCAGTTCCCAATAAACTTGTACCTTCATGCGTCAACATTTAACTGAAGTGGCTGCTTAGCATTAAGACCCTGAGCAACCCCAGCAGTACCTTCAACATCGTTGACAAATGTCCTGAGGCAGCCATTGATAATACGGGGTGCGGCCCCATCACAAAAGCGTTTTGCAAGATCAACGGCCTTCACAAATCGTCATATATGTTTTCATACAGTCGAAATGCAGTTCAATTACACAAAACAGTACGGGACAAAGTGCTACTTGAGAAATAATAAAGGTGAAATGAAAAAACCTCATTAATCACTATCGGATGCCGCGTTCCTAGCACTGCTATTTCAGACATGGCCAAGTGAAGAATGGAAAGCTCCAAGATTCTGCCTGCTGGCTCATTCTGTAAAATAGTTTAGGAGTTGCTATATAACTACAATGGAATAGTGACTTCGTAATATCACAATAACTTGAAATTCTAAGAAAATGACGAGTCAATGACTACAAGTAGGAGAGAATGGTTATTCTAGGTTTACTTTGAACTTCATTGCCGAGGCCTAAAGATTAAGGGAAAACAATACTATAAAGAACTGATTTTTTATTCAACTTCATTTGCAGTTAATAAGGAAAGATGAGTAATTTTTTAGTGGCATGACCTTATTTTTAGGTACAAGACAGGCATATTGCCATGCAGTTATATTTCCTAAGGGTCTTAAGGAACAGAGTCATACATATGTCAAATATACAAGTAAGATCGCAAAGCAAAAATGTTCTGAGACCATCAAATAGTAGTACAAGTTAGATGTCGTTGGCAACTCTGTTTCTAGAAGAACTATATAATTCGTGGTCTTGCTAGTTAGCATTAACAAGTTTAAAGTTATTAGGCGAGTTGCTGTAGACATATCCAACAACTATGCGATGTTACAGAGGAAAATCTTTAAGTTGACAGTGATTGACACTTGACTCATTCTCCAAAAGTATCGCCACAGAAAAAACTCTTTAAGTCCAAGTGATTGACCCTCGACTCATTCTCCTAACTAGACATATAATAAACAAAGTGTGCCTAGAGAAAAATGAGGTTTAGGAGTTTCCACGTTAATTATTAATAGGAAGTGGTGTCCTCCTAGACAGGATCAGGGTGAGATATACTAATGAGTTTAATGCTAACAAAATAGCTCCTAAACATTAAGGGTCTGTTTGATAACACTTTCGGTTTCAGCTTTTTTTTTTTTTTGAAGAGAAAGAGTTGTGGTTTTTTTTCACCAGTTTAAAAAACTGGTAGACGTTTGACAGAGTTTATTTTTCAAAAAACAGAAACGAGTAAGCGTTTGACAAAACAGCTCTTTGGGTTTTTTTTTAAATATACATTTTCACATAATTAAAGGTAATTATAGTAATATGTTTATTTCCTTAGCGACGTAAATCATACGATGCAACAATTTATTTTTCCTTAACGATGATTAACAGGACCAATGTTATTAGTGGAAGGAAAAAATTAAATAAAAATTTAGTGACCATTAGAACAGATAAGAAATGTTAGCAATATATATATATATATATATATATATATATATATATATAACAAGGTTGAATATATATAAAAAAAAAGGGAGAGAAATAAAAAATCAGGAGAACGGTGGAGAGAGAGGCGCCGGCCCTAATTCTACTTCAACACCGGCGCCGTCTCCGATCATCCCTTTCCCAATTTCCGGCTACACCACAATCGCCGACTTCGAACCTCAGTTTGCAGCCTTCATCGTTGCTGTGCTCAACTCCATACCCGGCACCTCGCGCCTCCATTGGAGGCACCGCCCACCGCCACCGTCAAGCCGTCTTGGTTTGTCATCGCCGACCACACCCAATCACCAGAGAAAAACACCGGCTATGTGTTTTACCGGATGTTGCGACCATCACCAAACGGCCACAACCAGTGGTGTCGCCTTCGCGCCGTTACTGTCATGGCGTCGCAGCCACAACGATGACCAGCGGTAACAACTCCGATGGAGGCGATGGACGCGGTGGCCGGTGGAGGTGATGGACGCGATAAGCTGTGGAGTCCATGAGAGTTGCGGCCGATCGAGCACAGTGCTGATGAAAGAGATGAAGTCTGAAAATATGTGGGTTTTATACCCAGCAAAGAAATTAAGCAATCTGTTGCTAGTGAGGCTCGAAGCCTCGACCTCATTAAAGAGCAATAGAACCCCGCGTGAAAAGAGGTTTAGAAAAGAGCTTGGAGCTCTTTTCGGAAATGGGCCTAGTTTTTAAAAGTCTTTGCCCTAAAAAAAAAGAGAAACCCAACCAAACACCCCAAGTTCCATGGACTTTTGGAAAACAAAAAAATTGGGCCAAAAAAGGGCTGTCAAACGGCCCCTAAGACTCTAAAATAGCTCACGCTCTTCAAATTCTTAGGCAGAAAGAGAGTCTTTAACATTGATGCTAGAAAAATAGCTCAAGCTCTTCAAAATCAAATCATTGTCTACCAAAGAACTTAAACTGGATTCAGGCATCTTATCCTCAGCCTCAGAAGTCAGATCTAACCTTCCAATTATCTGGAGCAACCTTGTCAATAACACGCACATGACTGTCCCAGCTCTCTACAACAGCCACCAGAAGTTTCCTTGTGAAGCTGCAATGAGGAAGATAAACTAGTTATCCTCATCCTTATACATTTTGTGTTTGACCCCACGTGCGTGATCATGTATGGCAGGGTAGCTATAGAATAAGCAGGTTATGATTTGTAGAAGCAGGAGGCTTACCGCAAGATTAGTTTGCTGTAGACCAATTTCGGAGGAGCTGAAAGCACTTCTGCTTCTGAGACACAGAAAATGCAACAGGTAATCCCTCTGGAAGAATTTTGTAATGAAAATGCTAGCTATAAAAAAATGCATTAAAAGCTTAGAACAAAATCTGAGCGACAGGGATTATTGCATGTACAACTGCTAATAATCAAATAAACCACTTCACCTGCAACTTAGTGGTGTTACAGTGCGCTTAACCTGAGTCAGTTCAGGTGTTTGGTTTGGCAACACTAAGGTATGATAACTACATCAGGCAAGCAGCCCATAATTATGTATATTTCTTTCTTCCAGCAATGTGCACTGTATGCATTTTTCTCGAGTTTTTTATTAAAGAAAGATGCTAACTGGGCTGCTAGGATGCCTTTTTTTCCTTTGTTCTTTCCATCCTAAAACTTGACTGGCTGATTTGGCAATTCATGCTATTTCTGAAGGTCGCACAATAGAACTACACTTTCATTCTGAACACAGCCGAGCCCCGAAGCTCTCCTGAAGCTTAGTATAAGACTATAAGCTAAAATATGCTAGTCATGCCTAGTGCGCCATTCACGTCTATAAGGCAGTGATAAAGATGGACCTCCAAAAAGTCTGAAGGCAAACGTTATGATAACTATACGAAGGATAAGGAATCGTATGGTGACAACCCGACCATATGAAGTATTTAGGTTGTGAGAGTCCTTGAGGCATACCAATTTGAGATGCTTTCTCATCATTTCGCAGCAGCTCATCCTCTTGTTCAATTGTCTCTGCAGCTACAGGAGGTCCTCCAAAGCTCATGTGATTATACTCCATCAACGACGCCTTATCAAATTCATAACCAGGTTCTGATCACGATGACACAGAGAAGATAATTACAGCACACAAACATCCATGTATCAGAAATCGGAAGACAACAATAAAAAAAAAATGGTGAAAGTATTACCTCTTCTAGCATTCATTCGCTTCTCAAACAACCGAACTGGGTCAGAACCTTCTAAACAAGCAGCATAAATCACTGACCTAGCATTTGAATTCCACCATCTTTCATCAATCGCATAATAGAAGCACACAACATATAAATCATAACTGTCTCGTTGTCCGCAATGAACCTTTTCGAATTTCTAGGAACATGAATCCGTATTTCTAAACATTCGCCATTAAAGATTCAAAATTTTGTGCACCCTTTCACTTTTTGAGAATTTTTAGGTCACAATATTAAATATCGAAGGTTTGAAAGGAACTCAATAAAAAATATTCATCAGATAAGCATGGTTTGATTAAGTCAAACTACGGAAACACCAAGGCCTAAAGGCACAGTTTTTACACGTTTAAATTATACTCTAAGAATTTGCGAAAACTAAATAAGGGCAAAAATTGTGAAACCGAGGCATTGTTCTTTAACAAGTCAATTAAGACATGAAAATCAAGTAAAAATTCAAATATTTACATGTACAAGTTAGCGGAGATCCCCCTGTTCCTCGTTGGTTAATTATCACTAAAGTACGTTTTTATAGGTCAGAATTTATGCAAGTGAGGAAGTAAAAGGGTAAAAAAGTGAAACGAGGCGTTTAAGGAATGGAAGAGAACATACAGAGCGAGCTCTCTGGCGGCTCTGGGGCTGCAAAACCTGCCGCTCTTGTCTATCTTAGGAAGCGCGTCTCTCGAAGAGGACACAGAATCCGCGGATTTCTCCAAGATTTCGGCAACCTGGGCAACAGCAGAAGTGCAAAGGAGGGATGTTCGACGGGTTTTCAGAGGCAGGAAAGTGACCACTCGGCATTTCCCCAAAAGAGTAGTGGAGTTTGAATTGGAGTGGAGAGAGGAGCTGAAGGTGAAGTGGGGTTTGGTGTATGAACGAGAATTACTGAGATAGTGAGTGGAAGAAGAGCTGCCGAGTACAGAGCTTGCTCCCATTTTTATCTTCTTCTTCTTCTTCGGGTTTTCCAGCGCTCTGTACGGTAGAATGGTGAAATGCAATGGATAACATCATTATTGACACTTTGGGGATATATTTTCATTTTCTTTTTCCGGTACGGGATATTTTAGTTGCAGCGAGGGGGCCTTGGCCCCGATCCAATTTGTGTGTGTGTGTGTGTGTGTTTTTTGTGCAACTGAATATATTAAAGGGCTAATTACACCTATGTCCCTGAGGTTTGAGGGTAATTACAGTTAAGGATACAAAGTTTCAAAATGTAACATTCCGTGACCAAAAATGTTTCAAATGTATCACCCGTGTCCATTCGTTAGGGTTCCATCCAAAAAATATACTGTTCATCATTACGTATTTTTAAAATGGCAATACTACCCTTGTACAGTATATCCTAAATAATTTTTATAATTTTCAAATTAAACCTTAATTTTTTCAAAACCCTAATTTACAAATTAGGGTTCAATCTTTAATTTCTCAATCTGCCAATTAGGGTTTCAATCTGCCATTTCTCAATAGTCTAAATCTGTCAATTAAGGTTTCAAACCCTTAATTTGCAAATTAGGGCTTCAAAACCCTAATTTGCAAATTAGGGCTTCAAAATCGGCGGCGTGGTGCGACGGAGCTACCGGCGGCGTGGGGCGATGGAGCTGCTGGCATGGAATGAGGGAGTGGGTTGCTGTGGGGGAGGAGAGAAGAGATGAAGGGGAAGAGTGACGTCGCCGGCGATAGGTTTCGACGCCGACAGGAGATTACACGCGGTGGCTTGGGGTGGGCGATGACGAGGAAGGGGAGGTAGACGGGGTGGGCAGTGACGGGGTGACGAGGAAGGAGGAGGCATGCGGGGTGCGACGCTGAGGAAGGGGAGGCAGGAGGGGTGCGGCGCCCGGGAAGGGGAGCAGGCGGGGTGCGGCGCCGGGGAAGGGAAGCAGGCGGGGTGGGTGGGTGACGGGGAAGGGTGAGGGGGATACAGATGGGGTGGGGAGGGGTGGGGTGGTTAGAATTAGGGTTTTTCTTTTTCTAAAAAGAGACAATGGACAATGGCATTTAAAAAAAATAACTTTTTAACATAAGGGCAATAAAGTCATTTTGTTAAAACCGTTAGGATTTTTAGGGTTCCGTTTGTCAATGGACATAAGTGTTACATTTTGAAACTTTGTGTCCTCGCGTGTAATTACCCCCAAACCTCAGGGACATAGGTGTAATTAGCCCTATATTAAAAGAGCGTCGGTACAAATAAACAAAAACTAAGCCCTCATTTGGGCAAAACTGGCACTATCCTGCTCTAACAAAGGGAGCATCACTTCAGGTGGTTGCATGAGATACACAAAAGACTCCTTTTGTTATTTACCCATCTTCAACAATTGGTCGGCGCAGTGGTTGCCTTCTCTAAAAATATGAACAAATGTAGAGTTTGTGATCCTAATGAGAAATCTGGCGTCTTTGATGAGATAGTTGAGTGGATGCCAGATGTTTTCTTGACCAGAAATTAGTTCAACAACAATCTTAGAATCGGATTCAACCATTATGTTTGTGTAACCTTGGTCTCTTACAGTTTGTATCCCTTTGATTATGCCAAGAATTTATGCCTCCAGTGCATTATCCACCCTTGTGTATCCGAAGTAGCCACAAACCCAATCCCCTTTATCATTACGTAGCAGCCCACCAAATCTTCCATTTCCATTTGTTTTAGCACATCCGTCTGTGTTTAATTTAAGGGTACCCGCAATAGGAAAACTCCAAGTGATTATCTTAGGAAATTTAGTAATGTTCTTACCTTTTTCTTTAAAAGCAATATCCAGATCTTTTGCTTGATTGATACAAGTCTTCCAAGTGGCTTCTTTAGGGGTGTGGATGCCTTCTATACTCTCTTTGTTCCTGTTTCTCCAAGTGTGCCAAAGTATAGCAATAAAAATATAAGGCCAAGGTAAATTAGCAAAGGTAATTTTGGCTTTGAATTTCAGATTTCTATAGAGCCAATCCTCAAGGTTCATATCTTCTTCCTCTTCAATTTGCTGTGTGGTGAACACCAGCTTCCATATTTCTTTTGCTTTTGGGCATTTTCTCAGAATATGATCGGTAGTTTCCCTGCCAAAACCACATCTACTACAACTGGGATCAGATGTGATATTTCTAATAGTACGAAGGTTATTAGAGCATATCCTGTCTTGAAGAGATAGCCAAAGGAACAAAATAATCTTTTAAGGGATTTTCAGATTCCAAATCCATTTCCATCTAATTTTAGGCACCTCACGTTTGCTCTAATTCCATTATAAGCCTATAAGCACTAGACATGGAGAACTTTCCATTAGGGTGTTTACCCCAACACACTATATCCTCCTCATTCACATCCATGGAGATGTAAGTCTTAAGAATATATGGTAGGATTCACAGTCTCCCTAAGTTTGTTGATATCCCAAGTCCCCCCCCCCAGATATGAAGTCTTCAAGTTTTTGGAAAGGTTTTGGGGACTCCTCTTCCTTAATTAAAAGGCAATCACTACACTGCCAGTCATGCCAAAAATCTATCTTGTTACCCTTATTACCAATCCATTTGGTTCCCTTGATCAGAATATCATTGCTCTTATGGATACTTCTCCAGACATGAGAAGCTCTGCTATTCTTCCTCCAGTCCCTAGGGTTTTCTTCTTTAATATATTTTTGTCTTAACACTTTCACCCAAAGGAGATCTTCATCAGTCATCAACTTCCAGTTCAGTTTAGTTAAAAAAGCAAGGTTATTTAATTTGGCCTTTCTTAGCCCCAAACCTCCATGTTTTTTGGGGGTACACACCTTGTCCCACTTAACAAGATGGATTCTTTTCTTCTCATCATTATCACCCCAAAGGAAAGATCTATTTAATTTGTCCAGTTTGTCAGTAACTTTGAGGGGAATGGCTTGAGTTTGCATGATATGGGAGGGTATGGTAGAAGTTGTTGATTGGACAAGAGTGGCTCTGCCTGCCAAAGATAAAAGCTTGGCTTTCCAGCCAACAAGCTTACTCTGAACTTTGAAGATGATCCTGTCAAATAGGTTTTGAGACAATCTTTTATGAATCAGGGGGATTCCAAGATAGATACCAAGGTTTTTCAGTCGCAGGTATTTTACATATTTGGCTGATTCTATGAGCTCTCTGCCTAAGGACATTGGGAGATATGAACATTTTAGATTTTTGAAGGTTAATCTGCTAGCCAAAATTGTAACAAAAATTATCCCGGGCTTCCATGATAATCCTACACTCATTTTTCCCTTCTTTACTAAAAATAATCAAGTCATCTGCATAAAATAGATGGGAAATGAAAGGGTCTCCTTTGGAAGCCTTTAGCCCTATAACATTCTTTATCATAGTATAATCATTCTGCAGAAGAGATAATCTTTCAATGCAAAGAACAAAAATATAAGGAGACAAGGGATCTCCTTGTCTAATCCCCCTCCCAGGGGTTATGGGGGAGAGGGGGTACCATTCCATAGCACAGACATAGAGCTACCAGTAATGCAATTCATAATTATCTTAACCCAGTTTTCAGGAAAATTGAAACCAATTAGAGTATGTTGAATAAAATCCCATCTAAGTTTATCATAGGCTTTCTCTAAGTCAATTTTTAATATCATGCCTCCTTTTTTTTTCCCTCGCATATTCCTAAGAGTATGTAGAATTTCCTGGTTTGTGATAACATTGTCCGAGGTACTCCTACCTGGCACAAAGCTACTCTGAGCAGGGCTTATGAGTTTATTCAAGAAAGGTCTAAGTCTAGCAACAATAACTTTAGACAGGGCCTTATAAGTTACATTAAGCAAACTTATAGGTCTGAAATGATTAATTCTCTGGGGGTTATCAGTTTTGGGGATAAGGGTAACCATAGCTCTGTTATTTTCTCTAGGCATAACTCCAGAATTGTAGCAGCTCTTGATAAAATTGCTACAGGACTCCCCAACAATCTCCCAATACTTATGGTAAAACATAGCATTCATACCATCAGGCCCAGGGGCTTTAAGAGCCTTAATGTTAAAGAAAGATTATTTAATTTCAGCCATGCCCAGGGGGCTGCCCAATAATCTAACATCAGAATCATTAAGTTTGGGTTAGTAATCTTTGAAGTTCAAGCAATCATTCATGTCATTTCTATCCCCCCAATGTTCAAAAAGTTTGTTGAAGTAGTCATTTATATGGTTTTCCAGGTGGGTAGGATTGGTAATCCAATTGCCTTCATCATTCAGGAGAGCATTTATTCTATTTTTCTTTCTACGAGCAATGGTGGATATGTGAAAAAAAACTTTGTATTCTTATCACCCTCGTAGTTCCATTTTATTCTAGACTTTTGTAACCATAGGGTTTTCTCTTGGTTAAGCGTATCAATATATTGTTGTCTAAGGTCTTTTTCAAGCAGCTCCATATTGTGGGAGCAGTGGTCAGTCAAGGCACATTGTATACCATGTAGCCGGGCAATAATGAGTCTTTTCTTTCTGAAAATATTACCAAAAACTTTTTTATTCCATTCAATAGCATGGCTTTTAAAAATTTTAGTAGTATGGAATATGCTATTACTATTAATCTCAGTATTAGTAGTCCAAGCATTTCTCACAATATTGATAAATCTATCATCAAGTATCCAAGCTGTTTCAATACGGAAAGGTCTATTTAGTAAGGGAGGTGTAAAAAACGTACTAGTGTTGTTCACTAAAAGTGCACAGTGGTCAGATGTAGTGCGTGGTAGATTGCAGACCTGGACTTCAGGAAATATCTTGTTCCACTCCAGAGTAGCCAAGCATCTGTCAAGCCTCTTATGTGCATTAGCCCAACCCTTTCTTCTATCTGTCCAGGTCAGTTTTGGCCCCGTACAACCCAAATCCATTAGACTGCATGCATCGATATTGTTACAAAATTTACGGATCCTGTTGGTTTCGCCCTTCTCTCCTCTTCCTTTTCTTTCAGAAAGGTTGGCAATATCATTAAAATCCCCCCCCCCACTATCGAAGGTTTACTGCTGTTTGATGCAAAATCCTTCAGGTTATTCCATAGCTCCTCTCTTTTCCTAGGGTTAGGGCTAGCGTACACAGCCGATAAAATCCAATCTTCGTAGTCGCGTTTAGCAACATTGGCATGAATAACTTTGCTGTTGGCCTCTATAATTTTTAAATTTATTTGGCTAGAGTCCCAAAGCAACCAAATACCACCAGATCGGCCTTCGGGATTGACGATACGGGAGGTAGAGTAGTTGAGGTCATGGAAAAAGTTTCTCATAAGGGAAAATTGAACTATCGGTTCCAGAATCGCAATAATATTTGGGTGAAATCTCCTAACTAATTCTTTAAATTCGTTTCAAAATTCGTTGTTACCAGCCCCGTCATAATTCCAGAATAGAATGTCCATAACCCAGATATAATCTAGCTTAGGAAGTGGATTACCTTGAGGTAGATTAATGAATCGCATAGTCCATTCCTCATCATATGTCCAACCCCTCACCGGAGCAATTGTGATCACGTGTGCCCCCACCATATTCTCCTTGTTTTTGCAGATCTTTGTGTCCTCCATGTGGGCTTTGACCGATCGGTATATTGGCTCTCTGTGAAAACTGAGCAGCTCCGGTGTCCACCGTTCCATTTGGGTGAGGGTCTGGTGGTTTACCTTCAAGAGTGCCGGGTATGCTCAAGAGGCTGTGGTTTTTTCCTGGTATATTGAGATCGATGATTGGTGAGTTTGCCTTTCTATGGCGGTGGATGGAAGAGTGAGTCAGAAGATGTTGATTTCTTCTTAGTGGCATAGGGGTTCTATCCAATTCGTAGCGCTGTCCATTTAGGTTTTCCTTGGCTGGTTCATCTTCAACCCTTGGATTATCTTCCATATCCATCTCGGCCATTTCTTCACCATTTGACCATAACTTCCCATTAATTGGGCTACCCTGCAAGGCTTCTTGGGCCTGAGCACTTATGTTCTCTTTTGGGTCACTTAGGACCACAGCTGGTGGGTCATGTGGCTTAGGGCCTGAATACTCTCCCCTGTTGAGGATATACTTTGGGCCCAAGTTGTTGGCCTCCAACACTTTGGACTTGTCTTTCCTCTCTTTCCTGTTGCCTCTGTCTAATTCCTTGTAGTCTGCTTGAAGTGGGCTAAATCTGTTTGATGGGCCGGTATTCAAACCTTGTTTTATGGCCATTATTTTGCGTCCCTTCCTCTTAGCAATTAACCAGGGTCCCTAACCATTTTCCTTCTCTTGTTGGCTCTATGTATCTTGACGTAATTGGGCCTGTACAAGCTCCAAGTTTTCTTGACCGTTGACTTGGTTACCGTTGTGGATAGTACCGTTAGCATCACAATTGTTCGTCTTTTCCAGCAAGGTCACTCTGGAAATTCCGGTCACTGTCTCTCGACACCACTCCTTGCGATGTCCTATCCTGCCACAAAGAAAGCATAGGTTATTTACATATTCATACTCGATTCGATACTTTCCATTTTTCAAAATATAAGTAGGAATTAGAGGTTTTGCTAAATCAATTTTGACGCAAATTCGAGCGTATTTCCCCCTTATCGATGTTGCCGTGTTGATATTAATTTTGATTGGTCTGTCAATTAATTCCCCAATCTTAAACAGAGCCTTCTTATCATAGTACTTAATCGGCAATTTCAGAAGCCGTATCCAAATCACCGTTTTGATTTCCATAGCTTCTGATGGCTTGAAATCAAGTTCCCATGTGCGTACTATTAGGTAGTGATTCAGTATTATCCATGGTCCCCCATTAGCAACATAGTGGTAATCTTCCATGAAGTTGAACTTGATCAAATAGAACCCTTCATCAAGGTCAATCATCTCAAAGTCTCCTTGTAAATTCCAGATGCTTCTCAATCTTGTAGTCAGCGCTCTATAGCTAATCGCTTTCCCCAGAAGTTTGACTATCAAGCAATTCTTCCATGGTTTTCTAATTCTTCTAATCAAACTGGGGGAAAGGTTAATTTTAGGAACATTTGGGTCAATTTCGCTATCTCCATTCATTTCCTCATCAAGGTATTCATCATCATCAGTTGCCTCATCAGATGATATTTCTAGAAAATGGGGATCGAAAGGTATTGCCGTCGTTTTAACATTTCTAGCGATAACTTCCTTATAGGATTTGGAGCTGATTAGGTCATTGGCGCTGGATTTCAAGTGGTTGGACTGGTTTGGAGAGTTCGAGATGGTCTCAGTTGGTATATTGGTCATGAGGGCATGGACATCTGGGATTTCATTCCTGGGTTTCTTGGTGTTTCTTTGCAGTAGATCCCATTTAGCTTCCTTATCCTTCTCTTCCATTGGGTCGGGAATAATCTATGGATTTATCGGCGAAGGGGGTTGGTTCCCACGGAGCACATCATGTGATGTCTCTGGATTCATGACGGAGTTATGAGAACGAAGAAAGGCAAGGTTGGTAGATATGGGTGGGTCCGGCCACTTCTCACGGCGGAGCGCGGTGGCAGTTCTAGAAAGAAGTCAGAGAAAAAAACTTAGAGAGAGAAACATTTTTACTCTCAGTCAATCCAATATGTGTTGCAACTTGCAAATATTACACCAGTCTGTTGTAGTTGTTTTATTGACAATTTAAACGTGGTATCACTTTTGGCGATAATTTTTAATAATGTTTTTAGCATAGATAGATAAAATTTTATTACAAATATTTAATTATAATTAATTATCGTTTTACGGAGAGTTGTAACTATCTTCTTACAAGTCGAATAGCTGTCAAAAGTTTTCATCACGAACACTCGTTCAAGCTTTCAATCCAAGATCCCTTTTGAAACTGGTTTTATAGCTAGAAACTCACTAGCGAAGCTTTATTACTACATCATCCCTGGACATATAGCAGGTAATCTGGATCTTTTCTCATCAAAGCTAACTAGCTTCAAGACACACGCAGTTGCGTGTGCATCATACCAAACTTTAACATAATAGTGTTAGCCGGGCATTTGATTCCAGTTTTAGATGTAATATAAAAGTTAAGGAAAGTAGAAGAGAAATATCTGCCATGTCAAGGAACAAGATTAAGGGCCAATGAGCCTGACCTCATAGGAGGCCAGCCCAAAAGACACACATGACAACCCTAAGTAAAGCCCACAGGCGTCAGCGTGGCCAGAGAACCCTTTCATCTAGCCACAAGTCCAAAGCCCTTGCTAAGTCCCAGAGGGGAGTTGAGAGACGCAGAGAGCTTGACTGTGGTGGGGGGAGGGTCCCTACGCATGACTGTTAAACGGACTAAGCACATGCCCTCTAGAGACCTGTTCTTGTCGTGAAATGACCCGGGGGTCATGGTCCCTACTCCCTAGGGATGCCGATAAAGAGCCCCTAGTGCCAAAACACATAGACTAGTCATAGACATCATGATAGAGATAGTGTCCCGGAGGAGTCGTCTACTCAGTGGGTGAGTTTTTGTTGGAGCGCGTCAAGGTAGTGTGCAAGAGGAGTTGCCTACCCCAGGGGACGAGGTGGTTTCTAGAAGCAGTTACCTGGTTGACATGCCAAGGTAGTGTCTTGGAGGAGTTGCCTACTCGATGGGTAGAGGCAATTCCAGAAGGAGCGCCTACCTGGTAGAAGGGTAGTCTTCGTGCTGAAGCACTCGAAGCTTCATGAGAGAGATAGTGTCTCGGATAAATCACCTATCCCCAGGATGAATCCTTGTGTCGGAGCACTCAAAAGGGCGCCAAGGTAGTGTCTTGAAGGAGTCACCTACCCAACGGGCCAAGGTAGTGCCCCAAAGGAGTCGCGTATCTGGCGAGAGGGGAGTTTTCATGGCAGAGCGCTTGGAGCTCCCTGATGGAGATAGTGTCCCAAAAGAGTCTCCTACCTGGTAGGAGGGGAGTCCTCATGCTAAAACACTTGGAGCTCTATGATGGAGATAGTATCCCGAAGGAGTCACCTATCCTCGCTTATGAGTCCTTGTGCTAGAGCACTCAAAATGCACCAAGGTAGTGTCTCAGAAGAGTCACCTACTTGACGGGATGAGGTAATGTCCCGGAGTAGTTGCCTACTTGGTAGAAAGGGTGTTTTCAAGTCGGAGCACTTAGAGTTCCCAGAGGTAGTGTCTGGAGGAGTCGCATACCTTGAGGGATACTACAAATTCGGAGAGTGGGTTGAAACATGTTTCACGACCAAGACAATGTGCACATCGTATGGTGAAAGGATGGACCAATGCCTGGGGCGTGGCAGTGTTACAGGGTGCCGGGGGCACAACTTTATAAGTGGCGCAGTGCATGTGTGCGGTTTCGGGGGGCACACTCAATGGGGATAGCGTAGGGGCGCGATCACTAAGTGTTGTGCAAGGGCACATGATAGACTTAGGCAAGACGACGAGTGTCGTGGAGCTAGGCTTGGCGACTGATGTCCCGGATAAGGGCATCGTGCTGGGGCACGTGACATGGAGACTAGGGGCGGATCAAGAAAGTCTAATCAGGGGGCGCCAAAAAGACATAAAAAAATTGATGGCTAACATAAAAGAATGAAGAAGGTTTAAGTTCATCAACATTACTACTGTTAACATTTTTTGTTTGAAAGAAAGAATCAATTGTGCGTGACTTTGACTTCCCCATCTACAAAAATAAGCATATTATAATTAGCGTAACTATTGAATACGTTAAATGCATAGTAAATTGTTCAGTTCGTGTTTTTTCGTAATTATTGAATACGTTAATACTATAAGAATTAAACTAATGAATAGTGTAACTATTGAAATAGTGTAATAATTGAATACGTTAATACTATAATTAGCGTAACTATTAAATTTGTTAATGCTCCAAGAATTAAACTATAAACAAAAGAACTCACCTTGATCAATTTGTATTTTTTCGTAATCCGGAGATTTGGAATTTGAGATTTAGAAGAATGAAGAATGAGAACAAAGAAGATTATGATGGCCGATGACACAAAGAATAAAGAATACAACAAAACGAAACCCTAATTAATTAGTTATGATATAATGGCATATTTATAAATATATGAAATCTAAGTATTTATTATCAATAACTAAAAAACAATTCCAAAAAATTGGGGGGGGGGGGGGGGGTGCCGTGGCCTCCCCTCCCCCCGGTCATGCAACAGTTCTGCCCCTGGTGGAGACGATGATTGGAAGCTTACCTTATTTATAAAGGCTCAACCTTTAACCCTTTCATATTCCGTATCCTTTTGCATTTTTGCTTGCGTTTTCTCGGTCAAGTGTTCCTGTGTTCAGTAACAAGGTAGTAGCTTTTAGGGTTGTGGAGATAAGCATCGTGCCGGGGACACGTGACGCTAAGACAACGTTCTGGCGCGGCGGAGTCGTGCCGGAGGAACATGACGTGCAGGCGGTGCTTGGGGGTCTTGGAGCATGGAGCTCCTAAGGGAAAGAGAGAATAAGGGGTACGATAAGGAAGCCCCTGAGGATGTAGCACCCAGGGGGTGAGGCAAGAGAGCCTCCAAGGGGTGAGGAGTGGAATCCTTAAGGGGTGAGTAAGGGAACATCAAGGGGTGAGAAGAGGAGTCCTAAAGGAGAGGAGATCATGGATGGGGGCTCCCAAGGGGCAAGGAGGCAAGACCCCTTAAGGGGGGAAAGGCAGACCCCTATAAAAGGAAGAGGCCATTCCCCTTGAAGGAGACGAGGTCGCACCCTCCCAAGGCGGCTAGGCCGCTTCCCTTAAGGGGGATGAGACTGCACCCCCCAAGGGGGTAGGCCGCATCCCTTAAGGGGGAAGCCCGCCAAATTTTGACACTTAAAGGAAAAAGAAAAAAAGCATTGTGGGCGTGAGTACCGAGTTTGACTGGCTAAAAAGCGTTAACCTTTGAACATTGAAAAAGTTAACGTGTCGTGAAAGCGGGTCTCTTAAGCGGTCAAAAGAACGTGATCAAGAATGGCCAGCAACAAACGAAATCAGTATGACATAACTTAAACCAAGACGGAAGTAATGTCTATTGAACCTCTCGGGTCGAAATTAACTCTAGCCGTGTTATGACACCATTCGTTCATTCTAAATTTCCAAGAGAGTCCATGGCACGGCACGGCACGGCACGGCACGGCATGCTACCAGACGCAATGCACGTTGAGCTGACCGGGGCTTGCTCCAAATTGCGGAAGCGGCAGGGCAACATGGAAAGAGTTGAAATGTGGGTCGGTGGTGGGGTTTGCCAGTCCCTGTCAGAGGCTCCTCTCTCTCTCTCTCTCTCCGTTTCTTCCTTTTCTTTCTTTCCAACCCCCCCAAAAGTTAACGGCATTTGGGCTTCATTCATCTGCAGTATACATCTACAATTCACACCCACGCAACGCATACGCAAACGCACTTGAAGTCAAATCGTCGCCTTCTCTACGTATGTCATATACTTTACTTGTCCACAACTGCTCTGCTCTCTGTTTATGTATTTTCTCTCCCAAATCTACTCCTCAGATCACCTCGATTTGCTTTTTCAGATTTCCTCAATCCCACCCTCCGTTTAGTTCCTAATCCTTTCTTATCCTCTCTGTTTGGCCCGGGTTTCTTTACAGTTAAATCCATGAAAATTGAGCCGATTTGATGGTTTCAAGTGTCTGAAAGGTTGATCCAATCTGCTTTGGATTGCTTTGCAATTACATGTTTTCCTACAATCGCGGGTCGCAATCAGATTGATTGGTCTTTACTCTCGGATTTTGCATATATCGATTGCATGAATCCTTTAACTGAGATTTGAGGTATCTGCTAGCTAGATTACCATCATTCGGCGCAATTTTAGCAAGACAGAGTTTTTACATATACAATCCGATTATAGCTCTCAGTATTTAGATCCTGACTCTCAAGGAATTTGATTAGATGAGGCTACCCATGGTTGACTGTCGTAGCTTGATCGAGTTTTGCAAGGCGTTCGAGCAGCGCAAGCTCGTGGCGGATTCATCACTAGGCGTGCACTTGCGTAGTGCCAGTGCTAAGAAGCAGGGTAGTTCATTGAACCCTTTGGCCCATTCGCTCTGCGATCACTCCCCGTTTGCCGCCGTGGATGTTGTGATACTGATTTCCGTAGTAGGGGCGCTTGGCTTCTTGATTGTACCGTGCTTCAAGCTGATCCTTTATGGCACCTCGGAGGTTTTCCCGGTCGTTTGCGATGTACTTGGGGATATAATAAGCGAAGCGCCCATTCCTTACATGGTTGCCTTGATCGCAGCGTTTATTGGAGTGATTGTTTCGATTTTAGCGTGGGAGATTCTTGATTTGAGAGCGAGGAAATGTGGGAAGCCTTATTGTAAGGGTCTGCGTAAGGCCGTGGAGTTTGATATTCAGCTTGAGACAGAAGAATGTGTCAAGTATTTGCCTTCGGTGCCAGCAACGGCTTGTGGGATGAAACCGTTGGAACTCGGGGAGGATCACAAGGAGCTGGAGGCGGAGCTGAAGCGGATGGCGCCGCTGAACGGGCGTACAGTCCTCATCTTTCGAGCAAAGTGCGGGTGCCCTGCAGGTAGATTGGAGGTCTGGGGGGCTAAGAAGATTCGTAGGATCAAGAAATAAGCAAATGGAGGCAGTGTTAGTTCCATTTCCTTCGGATTAATAAAGTATGTATGACATATCGATTTTATGCAGGACTCCTTATCATGACTAATAATAAGCAATGTCCTTTATGTTCTATACTTATAGCATCAAGAAACTTGATTGGCAATCTTGTCTAGTAGTTTTAGAAATTTACTATTTACTTAGTTGTTGCTTTACAGCTTGAAAGGAGCATGATGATTGATATATATGTTTACTGATATAAGAAAATCATTCTGTTCTATATGATCAAATAATCGTTTATCTACTATGTTGTGATGTCCCCCCAGCACTTCTTTTGGCTAGTACGCTTTTCTTCACTGCCCTGCTGCACTTTTAGATACTGTGATGCTAATCTTTAGCTTCACTATTTGGAAATAGTACAGATTCCTCCTTTCCCTTCAGCTCACCCGTTTTCTCTGTTGGTGCCCGAGTCATAGCTGGTATAAGTCATCGTGCAAATTTAACTACTTCATATAGGGTTGAATCAACTTGGTTTGCAATCTGGTTTGGGAGTTGATGAAAAAACTATCACAGTGATTGATTGTTTACGGTTGCTTCTTCACTGCTTGAGAGTAGCATCGCTTGATCTAACATGATAATTATTATCTGATGATCGAAATGCAATACCTTCTAATGCTTCAAATCCTGCCCCTCTGAAATCCATGGCATCTTTTCACTTTCGGGACTTAGGTAACAAATAGGGAACAGAAGCCTAATTAAAGGACCAAAATGAAACAAATCAAACACTAAGGAACTTTCAAAACTTTGGCCCAAACATATGGGACCATTTTTATTGCTTGCCCTATTATCTTTGCATGTGCGTGAGCAGAAATTTGAACTTGCTAGTTGTTAGAATTAGTAGTGCTAGCAGAGGAACAACTGCCACTCTAGCCCTATTGGAAGTGTTCCCAACATAAGGAATATAGTTGTTCTAATTCTGAACTTTTAGACTTGTTTTTTAATATCTTTGCTTGGTTTTAGGTTCTTCCAGCTCTCAATTGACTCCATCTTTGACATTATTAAGTCAGTTCAGTTTTGGTTGTTTTTTCCATGTTTCTTCTTAGCCTTGGTGTGTTTACCTGCTGTGATGGTTCTTCCCATTAGTAAAAGACTGAGATTAGTGAAAGATGATTGTCAATGGATGCCTAATTCATGTTATTGGATCTATGCAAACGTCTTAAGTTTTCGAGTATGGTTTACTGGTTAGTGTTGATCGCTATGGTCTGCCAGAGTAAGAGTTGCCAGAGATGCTTGCTGCTTATCTCCACCCATCTATTTTACGGTGTGATGCCAAGTTGTTGGGATATGACGAGTAGGGGCTGAGTAAGAATAACATGGGAAAAGTAATGAGTAAAGATTCGCGTGGTAGGATTTTATCAGACAAGATGTGCTATGGGAAGAATGGAGGAAATGCATTCATGCAGCCAACTCACTCGTTTGGGGTCAAGGCTTAGATGACAGTGATGATGGCCATCTTTGATGACAAGCTTTACTGCCTTGAGCGGTGTGGGTTATAAATTTAGTTTGTTTAAGTGCATATTCACTTTGTTTTCATCAATCTGCATTTACACCGAGTTACTTTTGACAGCACTTATGGCGTTTCATTCTGCCTGCTGCACTATGCATTGCCACGCACTGTAGGTCCATATGTGAGAAGTAAATCTTGGGAATTTCAAAAAGTTGGTTAAGAAGTGCTTGTTCAGGAAATTTGACAGCATTTTTGGGGCACTTTTGGAGTGCTCAATATTGTTGTCAGAATGTGGGATTTCCATCTAGATTGCTTTACTTGCTTGTAACCAAGTTTCTGGTTCCAATGTGCTGATACTAGTAGATATCGTACAAACTAGCAAATATGTTCGACTATCTTTTGAATAAGTTGGGGCTAGTAACAAACTAGCTTGTTGGAACACTTCTTTGGTAATTTTGAGCCCTTTTTTTTTTTTTTGCATCTTTCGTCAGGTCTTACTTTTTTTCCTTGGTATTGTTGTGCCGTGCTTATTGTTCTGATTTAGTAAACTCGTGGTTGATTTGAGTACAACTATGAGGGAGCGTTTGGGACATCTTATAGTTATATGGACCGATTGGACTCCCTTCACTGCCTCCTAATTGATTTTATCTTGTGTCTTTCCTTTCTCCGTATGATAGTGGCAGTTAGATCACAAAGTTTTCCATGTTGCGATGATTATCTTTTTCTTTACTGTTCTCCGTAGAGGTGAGAGATTCATTATTCCTTACATACGATGCCAGTATGCTCATAGATGTACTAGGTTTCACTATCCACAAGACCCAATGCCATGTTTAGATCTTGTGGTTTGTGTACCTCTTTCATCCTCTTAGCTAGATATCTCCGGATGATCTTGTGGAAAGCCGTGTTGACAAAACTCGGTCACCTCATCTTTCGGAAATTTGTATTCCTCTGATTTTGATTATTTCATATCAGTTGAGTAAATCCCATTGTTGTTTCTGTGTACTTTTCCCAGCATCCCTCCTTATGAAGTGGAGGGTTTTACTGAAGCGTGGAGATGAGAAAATTGGGAGATTGCATAGTGGAAACTTTCAGCTGACTTTTGCAGCTTTAGCGTGTCCCCCTTAGTTGCCTCTTGTTTTGCTGATTAGTACATAATAAAAACTTTCGTTGGCCGGTGCATGATATGAGCTTTTGTACACTTTGTTGGTTTTGACAAGGGTAATGCTCCTTTTCGGAAATGCTTCCTGACGTGACTCCTTATGGTTCAAGTAATACGAAAGACGCATTTGGCATGGAAATTTTGTCCAACACACTCGCAGAAGCGTAGGTTCTTTCGTGTCGTGGAGTCCAGGCACTTGAAAGGCAAGACTTAGGGGCCTTTTCGTATCTAGTTCTCATCTTAGTCAAGTAATTGGTAGCCATACCTGGCGGAAAATGTTTCAAATGCTTCCAAGTAGTTGCTTTGACTGAGAGGGGAATCCAACCAGTGGAAGCAAAGGGTCAATCGAGCATCATCACTTGCTGCTAAATGGGACACTAATCTTGACTATACGAGTCAACGAGGCAATAGTTTTGGCTTTGCTTACATACGGGAAGGACTGGTTCCAAGTGGTGGTGAGTTGCCTCCTTATCCTTCTGCACAGGTACGCACTTTGGACGGCCCGTCTCACCTCTTAGTCATCACGCACTGTCCCACCTTGAAATTAGTCATGCCCCCCGTGTAGAAAAATAGCAACTTCTGCGCACGTCATCTTGCTTGGAGTTGAAACTTCTGCGCAAGTTTCGAAGTACAACTTTTGATGCAGAGTTCAGCTCGGGAATGGGATGGGGGACTAGGACAGAGAAATGGTGCAGGCATCAAATAAACAGGACTCAAACAGAATACATGATCAGGAAAAATTCTAGTAACTTCCATACAATTTGAGGCTACAAAGGGCAACATTTCTTCTTAGTGAGTAGTGCAATAGGCAAATTGCCATCGAGGAATATGCTTTGGCTTGGTGATTCGCATTACAAAGTTTTTGATAAATTCTGTAGAATGAAATCAATGATGGCCCACTATACTTTACAACAGGTGCAGTCAGTTCCGTTTTTTTTAGCCGTACAACACTTCACTCTAAATTCATGTCAACGGGCTGATCAGATGGCTTGTTCGAGTTCCCTTCTAGTTTAATGTTTGTCTCATCCTTCAACAGCAAACCAGAATTTGAAGCCTGATAAAGACAATCAAGAACGTAAACAAGTTAGGAGAAGAGAATGCTTCTATAGGCATTAAAAGTATTTGTCACAGCTTCACCTTCAAAGATGCATTCTCAGCAAATGTTGCATCCATTTCTCTTGCACGGTCCCCACCTTTTGGATCCTCCTGAAAACGAAAAGCGAGGGCAGTTGTCATTGCAGCTAAAGCAATTGCAATGGATCCATCAAGACGTCTTAAATCACAATTCCAAACAATTGATCAGACATGCAACTGCTTAATTAAACCATTTGGCAGCTCGCCAGATAAAATAATTACTATGGGGGTCATAATTTTATTCGCAGTGTCACAATAAAAAAATTGTACTGTATCCATTTTGGCCATATTGAGCTTACGAATAAACTTGGGGCCATTTCTCATTATCTGCTAGTTACTAATTCACTTGATCAAGTCTCATAGGCCCTATGACAAATTCACTTCAAAGGCCGATTAGTGAGCTTTTAAAGCGCACTTCTATGACCCATCGTCCATCCACACTAGTTCTAGACGATACATCTGTCAAGTACAAAAGATGGGCGCAGCTTTGGGTAGTAGGAGACGCCCTTGAGCAAAAATAATCTTCAACCCGATATTACAAACTCGGGTTGCTGTATCTAATAACTGAACTGAATTATGTCTGTGCACGACTGTTGTGCACGTAGAACCGGGTGAGCCAAACCCAAGAAAATAACCCAACCAGAAGAGAGGGGCATCTTTCTATCAGGTGACCTGCCTGATTTTCTATATACATTCATTCGAAAACACTAAAATCTCAATAAAGAGTTCACAGTCAACTAGGTAGCAACTTCACTAGCATGTATTACTACTTAAAAAAAGTACAGCAGGAGGAAATACGATTAATGCTCATAAAGATGCAAGTAAATGGCAAATGCAACAGAAATGATAATCAAATGTTGTGGTTCACTTGAAACTTGAGGACCCACTTTAGTGGATGCTAGCGAGACTCAAAAGGAGTGCAAGTAGTGTGAGACATACCGAATCTTTGGGCTCAGGTTCAAGGAATTCCTTCTTCACTCTACTAGGCAAAGGCTTGCTGTAAAAGTACGATGATGTAGGATCAACAGCCATAAGAAACAGGAAGATGGTGAAAATCTAGATATATGGACAAACATGTACCACTCATCATTAGCATCCATGTCAACATCAGGTTCCCATCGTTCATCGACATCATCTTGATCTTCATCTGCCTGAATATCAGAACATGTTAGCAATGCATGTTGTAAAGTTTCACTCTGATACTCGAGAAAATAACTAACAGGAAATACATCTTGGTCTTAATGATGGCAAAAAGCAGGTAACATCATCACTATGCTCCCAATTAAAATATCCCTATATATTTACAGATATAGGAGTGGGCAAAGTGGTGTCTGAGTGTGTGGGTGTATATCAAAGATGAGAAAGTAACATGAGATAACGTATACACGAAAAGCTAGATATGTTTACCCCAAAAAAAGAGTCGGAATAAATTAACCAATCACCATAAAGCTGTAAATGCTATGTAAATTGCCAATTAGCCCAGAACCTTTTCTTTTTTCTTTTTCGTATTTCCAACATAATCATGCAGCATCTTGCCAAGGAAGAGCTATGCACTCCCATTACAAAGAAATTTGTAATTTTAGCATATCCGGCCAGTTCCATGTAGAAATCAAACGAGTAACAGGAAAGGAAAAAGGCTAAGAACAAAACAGACCTCCGGAAACTCAGTATCAGGTGGTCGCTCCTGGAACGGCACACTTGGCGCATGCTGAAGCTTTGAAAGATTCTCAAGAAGCTTTGCTCTAATTTCATCCAGTAGCTGACGAGAGTTCTTATTTTCCATGTTACTAGGAGCAACATGAAGCGTATAATCCGGACCAAAATACTCATAATACTCGTGCTGTGGCATCTTATCAGCAAGTTCAGTCCCAAGTGCCACTCCTGTCTGCTCCAAGGACAATAGCATAATTATTAATAAGACAGTGTCTGCAAGTTTGTTCTTAGCTTAGAGAAAAGAGAACAGAGTTCTTTTTCATGTCCATCCATATTTAGTAGATGATAAGTGCACAAGGCATTTATTATCAACCAGAAGGTGTCTATAAACTTCGAAACAATACCAACATAAGCGACAAGAAAAAAGAGTGATATAATTCTAGTTAGGTCCATGAGACCAAACCTTAGTTGCACAAAGCGGAGGCGGGGGCGGGGGCGGGAACTGGAACGGGGGCGGGAAAGCGTAAGCACCAAGAAGAATCTGAGGTTGGGAGCGGCTTGAATAATAAATGCGTAAAGAGTATTATCATTTGTTTAGTATAGTTTATATAGACAGCAACAACAGACAAGGAGGCTTTAAGAACTTGAAAGAAGAGAGAAACAAAGAATTGAGTTGAAAAGAGCTTGATTTTCATGTATTCTCTCACTTGTTCCATGCATCTCTATCCAGCTAGCGGGATCGAGTTCCCATCTTAGCTTGGGACGAGATCCCATGGAGCTCCTAACTTGGGATCCCAAAAGCGAGTTTCCGAGAGAGAAACGTCACCATATTAGGAGTTTCCTGCAACTAAGGACCAAACAACTGTATCTGACCTCATGACTTGGTATATATCAGCTTAACAACAGTAACAAAGGAACAAAATATTCACTCATGAACTTATGTTAAACCCTGACCTTAAACATGCACGGACAGTGGGACACCTGGCTATACCTTACCAAAAGTTCTAGAGACAGTCCAAATTATTACCCAAAGACAGAACCCAATCAAGAAAGGGAGGTCACAAAACTGAAAAGGATCGTCATAACTTCCATAAAGAAGAAAACTAGTAAGCAACTTGTTATCAAGTGTAGCGCACATTCAATTGCCTTCTCACCCAGTAAGTCTATAAATCTCCTCTTCCAAGATGGGATGCTCATCTCCTTTTAAATGGAAGCGTAGTTTCTAGTTCTGATGCTACTATGTGCTCTCTGTGTGTCGAATACAAGGGAAGGAGCAGCTGTGCGTGGCAAGGCTTGTAATGTGAACAGTGGAAACTCTTCTTCTAGTGAGTGGGCTATAATGTGATGCCAAACTCGCAAAAGGGATGGGATTAGCTCTCGTTAAATACATCACTCTACTTTCACTTCTATGTTAGCTAATTAAAGCAGAGAGAAATCAAGTGCTAGGAATGGGACATCTTTGTGTATGGAAAGTGATGCAGCCCAGCTCTTTAAAGAGTGAAACATAAAAAAACGTTGTCTAAGTTAGTAATAAATATTTTAAAGCTAAGATTCTCGTTTGGCTGCGCTAGGAAGTTTGCCATAACATCTATAATGGTCAGGTGCTGCGGGTATAGAGTCAAGAGTAAAGTGAGAACTGTGGACCGTCAAGGATTTTTCTGTAACTGTAACCCGTTACTTAGCATACTAACATCACCAACATTGTAGTCATATGCACTAGATTTCAAATGACTTCCTTTAGATGTTTAACAAAAGCAAAGTAAAACATTATGATTAGTAGTAAAAAAAGAACATATAATGTATTTTCCATAATTCAACATATACTTACACTCTCACTGTTTACTTATCCATTATATGTATTTTCCATATAATTCAACATATACTTACACTCTCTCTGTTTACTTATCCATTATTATTACATTAACTACCTAATAGGTAAAGGAATGCATGATCCCAATAGTTGAAAATTTTATTTGACAACTAATTTGTTATTTCTTAATGGATCCAATGCAGAACATCAGCGCACCACGCAGGTTTTCCACATGGTAAAAATGTAAATTTTAACACATAGAAAGCTATCTCATTTGATTTGTCATTCCAATTTATAGTTTTATATTACAGAAGCAAATTATATGCATTTATACTGTCTTCTCATTACTATAGGGCGCCTTGACATTCACTGCATGGTCATGCAATGTCTTAATCTTGGGTTGACCAACATGATCCCCAGAAAGGAAAGCTAAACAGATTATACAGGATGAGTAAGAAGAGTCAAGAATTTACCTCGTAGCACCAGCAGCGAGCAACATTGCGTATTGTGTACCCACCTCCACCTAGCAACAGTAGGGGAACGTTGAAAGACCTCATATATCTTACACACTCTGCATGACCTTTGATTGAAAGATTAAAGCAACCTA
This sequence comes from Escallonia herrerae, assembly GCA_033070095.1. Classification (NCBI taxonomy): domain Eukaryota; kingdom Viridiplantae; phylum Streptophyta; class Magnoliopsida; order Escalloniales; family Escalloniaceae; genus Escallonia; species Escallonia herrerae. Next base: position 2,775 of record JAVXUP010002362.1, on the reverse strand, counting down.
ATCTGTCCCCCGACAATGAGTCAGCACCACACTGTAAGACAACAGCACCAGGCCTATAAACTTCCATCACTTTGCCCATTATTGGCTTAAACAAAGACTGATAGCTTTCATCATCAATTCCATCATCTAGAGGAACATTTAGAGAGTAATACTTTCCCTTCCCATATCCAATATCTCGTACATCCCCTGTACCAGGGAAGTAATCTCCAAATTTATGAAATGAAACAGTCATGACCCTGTCGGTAGTGTAAAAAGCCTCCTCAACACCATCACCATGATGAATATCAATGTCCACATATAACACACGCTGCAAGATAAATTACACAAAAAAATCACAAAACATCACGTGAAGTGTTAAGTGCAAAATATGCTGAAGTTAAATAAACAAAGAGAAGCTAAGGAAGTGGTTTTGGTAGTAACTACACACTGAAGCCTTGCCAAATAAAGCTTAGTAGAGATAATTGCAAAAGCAATTAGCAAATTAATAAATGGTAACATCCACGTCAAAGCTTCACCAGATAAACTCGTAAATATGATGGAAATGCCGATGTTAATGTACATATCCAAGACCTTAGCACTACTGGAGAACACTGGTGAGTTTAAAATGCTTTCGCAATCACACATGGCAACCTAACAGGTGAACATGAGATGCCAAAACATATAATAAAGGTTACCATGAGGGGCATGAAGGGGAAACAAACTAGGTGCTGTCAAATTGCTAAAAACAAAAACATACAATCACACTCATTACTTGCCAAATAATCAAAGAAAATAGATAATGCACCTGTAGTTGCGGTTATAGTCCTTGTATGTTGTCAATCTTTAATCCTATACTACACACCACGCATGTGCAGTGTAGTGTTAAAGATTGACAACATACACGCATAATGACAAAAGAAGGATGATGTCTCGTTGCATTGGATATATTCTCTCCAGCTTCCATCCACCAAATAAACTAAAAATGGAAGTAATTTTGATAATAAAAAATGAGGACAATGATGTAGGGCTTCAAATTGAGCAAAGTTAGCTGATCTAAAACTTAAAAAAAATAATTTATAACTTGCCATAATTATGTGGAGAGGTGCTGAGGAAATGATGGAAAAATAACTAACATGTAAGATACCATTCTTACCATTTTATTAGCAATTAATGGAGAGAAATTGAAATGTAAAACATGGGCAGAACTGGAGGTTCAAAAAAGGCTTCACCACGACCGTGCTCTCCTTTAGTTATAGTATAATGCAAGCCAAACAGAAACAATTAACGGATAACTATTCTGATCCGAAAAGACATGTTCTTACCAGAAGACGATTTTAACATTCATTAAAGTGCAATATCAAAGGCGTAGCTCCCACTTAGATGTCATTCAACAGCATGCTTGGTTTGAAACAAAAAAGACCGCAGCAAGAATAAATCTTCAACCTAAGACTTGAATCTAACTCACTCCTACCAATGCATATACAATCATGTGTACATGTATATATGCTCGCAGTTAGTAAATTCAATTCTACAAATGGAAGGGAAAAAAAAAGAGCAGTACATACTGGATGCTGAAGCAACATAATTCGTGACACCTTCATGTTGTCATTGTCAACTGTAACAGCTAAAAAGAGATAGATAAATTTGACCAACCTCATGAACTTTGAGGAGTTCCAAAATTGCAAGCACGATATCATTCACATAGCAGAAACCAGAAGCCTCGCATTTCTTCGCATGATGAAGCCCACCAGCCCAATTAATTGCAATATCACAATTTTCATGGTTCAACTTCACCGACCCACCAACTGATCCTCCAGCGTAAGTCTGACAGAAAGAGTATAGACCATCAAACACGGGGCAGTCTTCACCAACATTAAACCTCTTCAGCTGCCTCAACTGATCTTGCTGCATTTCTGGGGTGATACCCCTCAAAAATGCAACATAATCGTCAGCGTGAAACCTGCAAAGATCCTTTTCTCTAGCAGGAATGGGTTTTAGGACATGCATGTTTTGTAGCAGTCCATAATGGGCTAAGAGAGCATGGGTCATTCTAATCCTGTGGGGCTTCATTGGGTGGCCTTGCCCATAATAGTAATTGCCAACCTCTGGGTCATAGAAATAGAACACTTTTCTCTTCACTCCGTCTGGTCCAGACGGTAGAGAATTACCCCCAGTTTCCATGACTGCACCAAGAGAAAATTTTAATCTGAAGTTAAAGGCAGAAAGTAAAATCAAACTCAACTATCAGATTAGGACGCCATATACTTCCTTCCAAGGGTTACTTTTAAGTTTTACCTTTATCAAGTTCAAATTTGATTTCTACCACAAGTTTCGCAATGACCTAAACAAACATGTTGTTGATGGAGATGAACCCTTAGCAGCCATGAAGGGGGTTAAATTTCTCGCAGCGCATGAATCTTAGAAATGAGATCGGCGAAAAAAAACAACATTAGGGAAAGTCTTAGAATGTCCTGCAATCAATTAGAATGTCAGGCGCGGTGAAACTACTAAAGCTATTGACACCATGCTAAACACAACAAGTGCTAAGCACAACTGATCAATCGGGTCGGTTAGCCAGACACGCCAAATACTCCAATCACATGATTGAGAATGATAACTAGAGAATAGAACAGAAGCGGATGAAGAAACTGCCCATCAGATAATATCATAAAAACAAGGCATTCTTTGGGTTTATTGACCTTATTTCAAACCTTAACAAACAAAAGAAACAAAGGGTGGCCCAGTGCACGAGGTTCCTCCAACTGAGGGGTCTAGGGAGTGGATTGGCAGCCTCAC